>SJYV01054296.1:0-11393 GCA_006410875.1 Neotragus pygmaeus
ATCTCCTTCAGAATGGACTGGTTGGATCTCCTTGCAGTCCAAGGGACTCTCAAGAGTCTTCTCCAACACCACAGTTCAAAAGCATCAATTCTTTGGCACTCAGCTTTCTTCACAGTCCAACTCTCACATCCATACATGACCACAGGAGAAACTATAGCCTTGACTAGATGGACCTTAGTCGGCAAAGTAATGTCTCTGCTTTCGAATATGCTATCTAGGTTGGTCATAACTTTTCTTCCAAGGAGTAAGCGTCTTTTAATTTCATGGCTGCAATCACCAATAAGAATGCATAAAATAATACTGCATAGAAATATCTAATGATGGAGAAATGTTTATAATACAGTTCCATGTTTAAAACATGGCAAAGGAACTCATTGTATGTGGTTTGTATTCTTTGTCATGCATTCTTTGTCAATATCACTATGAACGTAGTCAGAGATGAACTGAATTATAGGGCCTATACTGAATGCTCGGAGAAGGCGATGGCACCCCACTCCAGTACTCTCGCCTGGAAAATCCTGTGGATGGAGAAGCCTGGTAGGCTGCAGTCCATGGGGTCGCTAAAAGTCAGACACGACGGAGGGACTTCACTTTCACTTTTCACTTTCATGCATTGGAGAAGGAAATTGCAACCCACTCCAGTATTCTTGCCTGGAGAATCCCAGGGACAGGTGAGCCTGGTGGGCTGCCATCTATGGGGTTGCACACAGTTGGACACGACTGAAGCGACTTAGCAGCAGCAGCAGCATATTGCATGGTTTCTTCTTCATTTTGTTTACTCCCTTCTCCTGCTAAATCCTCCAATATGAAGATGAGTAGCATCCATAATCATAAAAAAATATTGTAATTTTAATAATGAGAGTATTATTTTTTCTTTTTAACCTAGTTTTTACAGCCTATTCTTAAATTGACTTTTACTATTTTTGTTTTAACATGTTTCATGTAGCTCATTTCTGCAGATTTGGAATAACTATTTTACATGTGAAAACAAAAAGGCTGTTGGTGACTTGGATGGACTGAGAGCATCTTAAATAGTTTTTTTTTTTTTTTTCCCCATAAACTAAGAACCAAAGTGTATTTTTTAGTCATTCAAGTAAGTGATTGTTCATTGGAAGAAATAATACTACCAATTCCTTCAGAAGTTGTTGGGTCTTGGAGCCTTTCATCAGGACCATGGAAAGAAGCACAACAAAGTGGAACAAGAGCCTGCAGTGTGTCAATGAAATGCCAAGGGATGCAAAATGACAACATAATGGAATGTGACATGTCTCTGCAGTGACATGTCAAGCCTGCACAACTCAAAGGCTGGTTTGCCTAAAACCTTGGCAAAAGTCTGGCTCCAGTTAGCTTACATGTAAGGGACCTACAACAATGAAAAAAAATGCTTATTAACAAAATGCTTTAACTATGGGAAAATCTTCCAGGGACGTATATTACTAGTGTAAAAGAATGGTTTGAATTGTAATTCTATAAATGAAGCAGATTTCCTCAAGGACTACATTCTATTAAGTATGTTTCAAAGTAAAAGAAGATTGTCATTATTTCTATCTTTTCAGTGCCTATATTCAACTGTTCTATCAGTCTGATAACTACGTTTGTTTCCTATCTGTTTTACTTTAAGGGCAAGGAATCTGGGAAACTTTGATTTTCTGATTATTTATCTGGCATCTCATTAGTTATAAATCAAACACTGTTATGCCAATTTCAGTATTTTCAGGTTTTTGTTTGAGTACTTTTGCTTTAACATTAAAAAAGCCCAAAACCATGTGAGAGAGTGACGCTATGGTTTTCTTTTCAGTTGTATATTCAAATTAGGGATTCTTTTACTCTTTGTAAGAAAATGCCAGGATTCCATNGTTATGCCAATTTCAGTATTTTCAGGTTTTTGTTTGAGTACTTTTGCTTTAACATTAAAAAAGCCCAAAACCATGTGAGAGAGTGACGCTATGGTTTTCTTTTCAGTTGTATATTCAAATTAGGGATTCTTTTACTCTTTGTAAGAAAATGCCAGGATTCCATTGAATCGATGCACATTTTCCCATTTTCCTTACTATGTATTTTCACACGAGTGTGTTTGTTTCTCAAAATATAACACTTTGTTGAAACCATCAAAGTTAGTGACTTTTTCACTCAAGTTTTCTACAGGTATTTCATAATATGGTCTCCGATTATTAAAGGAAACACTGCACATTTTCAAAAGTCTTTATGAGAATTCTCCATATTTAAGTTTTTGGAAACTTTTTTTTCATTTCTGATTCTTTTAATGTGGTCTTAAAATATATATGTAACAGACCACAAAGAACATGTTTCTTAAGTGTACCTACATTAAATACTCAGAAGTGAGCAAGTAATGCTATGCAGATGTTGTCACGGTAAATACTCATGATAACATACTTGAAAATGGCCAGAACTCAAGTTTAGATCTAGCCCAGTCAAACTTAAATTACTGGCTGTTATTTTTCAAAATGTGTTCCTTTATTTTAGTCTTAATGAATAAATGTTTTCAGATCTGATACAATAATGTATAGATTCTGTTGAAACCACTATTTTTTTNGAAAATGGCCAGAACTCAAGTTTAGATCTAGCCCAGTCAAACTTAAATTACTGGCTGTTATTTTTCAAAATATGTTCCTTTATTTTAGTCTTAATGAATAAATGTTTTCAGATCTGATACAATAATGTATAGATTCTGTTGAAACCACTATTTTTTTTTTTCTACTCCACACCCACCACAAATAGTATGAAGAGAGAGCTAAAAGGGTGTGTTTCCCCAGAGATCTCTCTTCACTATATTGACATGGCTTGTGTTATTTTCCCCACAGTTTCATATTGGTCTGCTAGGGAAAGCTCATAAAAGTGGTCTGAAACTGTTTCCTTAAAGAGAAGGTCTTTTATCTTCAAATGATTTTCATCTAATTATTTATTGGGAAAATAGGATGGGATACTAACTGAATGCAGATTACACTTAAGTTATGACAAATCTTCACTTGTTTAGAAAAATATATTAAAAAAAAAAATCACTGGACAAGAAAGCCACTGAGGTTCTACTATTCTGAAGATGAAGTCTCTAGACTTGTATTTGTGGCTCATGCTTCATGACAACATCAGGTGAAAGGCAGTGAAAAAAATCTCATGATGTCTGTCATTTAAAAATTGATACTTTTGCTACCTTAAATCTCATATTTAGAGATAACAGCTAAAAGGTTACTTGAAGATCTCTAATGCAAATGATACTAATCTCAGAAGAATAAAATCAGAAGTGCTGCCATCCAAATCTAAGATATCTGCTGAATTGATGATCTCAAAACTCTTGGATTCACTTCTTATCTTTTCATCACACAGAATATAGACAATTAGCCTTATTCAGGCTTCGTATAAACTTAGTTTCCTTGATCAGACCTCCTAATTTTCAAGTAACTCAGGTGTTTTGACTCTTAAATGGGATCATATTGTGGGAGGAAAGATACAGGCCAAGCTGACTCAGTCTTGAGGAAGAAGGAAACTCCATCTTACACTTTCAGTCAACTTTGGACTATGTGCCTGGTAGCCATGGGGATAACACACCTACAGCCAAACTAGCCTCCCAGACTGATAAACACCAGATTTCACACCAAGCTTTCCTGTTGCCAAAAAGAATGTAATAATCCTCTACATCGTCAATCACCTTTGTAATCTTTATGGCACCCATTGGTGTAGGCTACAGTGTATAACCAGCTAACCCTTCTAATTATGAATCATGGCTGTAACTTGACTGTATCTCTCTTTAACACTTTCCAAGCTAGGTTTAGGGAATTTGGGGATGTGGACTTAAGCACTTAAGGTATATACACATATACATATGTGTGGATGTACACTTAAGGTATATAAGGTTTTCACAAAAGTCGGTCAGTGTCCCTGGCTAAGGAGGAAACTCTACCTCGGCTCTGCCAGTGTAATAAACTGCACTCCACTATCCATGCTGTCCTTCTGAGTGAGTTTGTTTCCCGGAGTGTTTGGCTATAACAATATATCTTAATATATTTCAAGACATACAGAAGATTATGCATTTACTACCTTGAATTGTTCCCAGTTTTATATCACTTATGAAATATAATAGGATAGGACAGAATGGGATAGAATAGAATGAAATACAATAAAAATTTCTTCCCAGTACCTGATCCAGTGCCCAGCACAAGGCAGGTACTGAGCAAATGTTTGCTCTTGTTGACAGTGTTCTATAGCTTACTCTTACCTTGATTTCAAAGAACAGTGTTGGTACTGACATACAGTAACTTGCTTTATCTAAAATGAAATGCTTTCCTTTGCCTTTAGTGATAGCATGCTGTTAACAGCAGGCTCTGTTACCTAATATAATATGTGAAGTTTAATCACCAAAAGTAGCTTCTTCAGAATATACCTAGAGAAATGACCTGATTAATGGGGCTTATTCCCAAAACAGAAGCTATGCCTTCAACAAATTCTAAAATGCAGAACATGAGTTTACATGGGCAACAGCATCAGACTACAAGTTCCCATTCTGTTTTTCATTTTGTTCAATCACCTATGAAAGAGCCTTAATCTGTGATTGTTTATGACAAAACAAATTATAGTATGTTTATGTCCTTCAACTACAGCACATGTAGCAGTCAGTCACTTTGTCCTGAGTAATCAGTGCTTGTGAAAAACAGCTGAAATACTTCCTTTCACATGAATGCAAAAGTCCTTCCAAAGAATCCCCTCTGGGAATATGCACAATAATATCACAACATGGGCTAGCTTGAAGTCACAAATGCTGACAGTTCCTGCCTTTGGGGATAAAGAGACAGTAAAGACTTCCTGACAAATGCTTGACTTACTTCCTCCTTATCTGTTCACAAAACAAGTGTTACACATGGGATTACAAAGTCAATGGTGATTTCCTTGGTTAAATACTCTAGGTATTAGGCAGAGTCCCAGATGGAAGAACCACTCATCTCCCAATGCTTGATAACCTGTCAGGCCCAGAGCAGCTCAGCTGGTACTTAAAAGTAATATACAGCAAGAGGGCATTGTTTTTTTTTTTTTTTTTTTTTTTTTTTTTTTAAGCACAAAATACAATTGATGTATTTAGGAAAATACAAGTAGACAAGATTGTTGAATTGACCCAGGAGGAAGACATTTCTACAGGTAATTCAGTTACTGATCATTTTAGAATGCATTGTAGACAGTGGCTTTGTTTGGTTTGGTTTTCTATTAAAAACAAAACAAAACAAAACAATAGCAACAGCAAAAACAAACATGGTCAAGTAGAATGCAGGACTCAACAGGCCCCTCTCATTAACCAGCCTGGTAGCACAGACATCCTAGGTAGCCAATTTTCTTTCTTCTGGTCCATTGCTGGTACAAATGCATGTTTGACTTCAGAAACATTCCTAAAGATGTGAAAGTCTGTAGTGACAGAAATCGAGCAAATAATATCATCTTTTCTTTCCAATGGCCTGCAGTTTCACATGTTTCTAAGCATTGCAGGGATAAAGTTTTTTTTTTTTTTTTTTTTTTAAATAAAACTCATTCATTCTGTAAAGTTTATGTTGTACAAATTTCCCTGAGAAAAATTAGATGGAAGTATGGTAACTTACACTTCTTCCCCAAGTGTATTTGGAAATGCATCAGATTTAGAAAGCAAGGAAATACTTACCATATGTTGGTGGAGGAGGGGGGGAGGGATAAAATGAAATTGGATGTTTTTCATATGTGAAAATAGCTTTGCTTGAGTTCATGTAAAAAAATATGGAAGAGCCAGTATATTTGTACACTTCATTTAAAATATCTTTTTGTTTTACATAAACTTGCCCTGAAACTTGTAGTGAGCAGTTGCATACATTTTCACTTTTTATAATACAAAACCAACATGCATAAAAAGTCTTCTATGGCAATGAATACCTTAGAAAGAGTGCAGTTGGTTCTGGCCTTCCAATACACATTCCTCATTAGAAACAAACAAATAATAGTTTCAGAGTTTTTCTTTTTTGAGACAGGTGCAGTGCAAAACCAAAAGCACTCTAGGAAAGAGATTGTTAAAGTCACAATATTGCTACATTTCTTTGATTTCTGCTCATGTGGGGTCCCCTGCAGAGGTGAAGGTCTTGATGATGTGAATGCCCTCATAGCTAATTTACAGAACCCTGGAGTGGAACTCCCTAATTCAAGAACCCTAAGGAAACGCTAGCTTCCCTGGTGAAAAAGCCATAAAATGACTGTTTATTTAAATGAGTTAATCTCCAGCTCTTTAAAAGCATCTATGGGATTCTCATTGTGAAGCTTATGCCTTCTTCAAAGTATTAGCTCTTTCACAAAACAAAAATCCTCTCATTTTGAGTAGGTGCCTAATAGTTCCAGAGCATTACACTTTTAATTACCTTTATTTAAATAACAAGCAATTTTATTAAATAGTTAAAGACCCAGCTTCTCAAATGATTTCCCATTTCTAAACCTTTGTTATTCAAAGGAATTGGCTTGAGACATGTAACTTGGATGAAAATATTTCAGTCTGTAAACTCCTTACTAATGTTTAAGCACACTGCCCATTTGATGCCTAGCCTGACACTCAGATAAGACATTATCTGACTTCATTACCACTAAGCTCACCTATTTTATCAAATGAGTTGAGCTTCAGTAATTCAGACAATGATTAGATGAAAAGCAAAATAGCCCCCAGCAATTAAGAAGCATATTTAAAAGCACTTTAAACCAAATGTACTTCTTGTAAGATTTTTTTTCTTCATTCTCTTTAGAGCATTTTCCAGACTAGGTCTTATAATTGAAAGAAAATTTAATCCTGCATTAACCATATAATCATTTTGCAAACTAGGTTCTGGAACTCTTCTTTATTGAAGTGAGTTAGTCAAGAATTTGTGGATTAATGATTTCAGACCCTATTTAAAGTCTTGCAGACTCAGCGTACCTTAGAAAGTCTCTATTTTCATACTTATTAGATAGTAAGCCTTGGCATTAGTAAGATACTAATAGATCTTAGATACTAATTAGATAGTAAGATACTAATTCTTGGCATTTGTCACCTTTCTTCTAAAAGCTCAAAATGTTATAAGAACTCTAGCAAAGGAGAGTGAAAACAGTATTATAAAGTAAGAGAATTTAGTCCTATCTCCTATTCAGCAATCATATACTATGCATACAAATCCAGAGACATTCAACAGGCTTCTTGGGATGGCTACCCTCTCCAGTATTCTGGCCTGGAGAATTCCATGGACAGAAGAGCCTGGCAGGTTACAGTCCATGGGGTTGCAAAGAGTCAGACACCACTGATCGACTTTCACTTTCACTTTTCACTCTGACCATGAAATAAGTCAAGTATTGGACTTCCCTGGTGGCTCAGATGGTAAAACGTCTGTCTACAATGCGAGAGACCTGGGTTCAATCCCTGGGTCGGGAAGATTCCCTGGAGAAGGAAATGGCAACCCACTCCAGTACTCTCGCCTAGAAAATCCCGTGTACAGAGGAGCTTGGTGCAGGCTACTGTTCATGGGGTCACAAAGAGTCGGACACGACTGAGTGACTTCACTTTCACTTTCAAGTTGTTCTACAGCACCAGGAATAAAGGTACAAACATTAGATGTTTTATTTAAGATAGCGTCTATTTAATGAATAATGGCAATACAGTATTTTTTTCTTAAAATATTTTCTATATTTTATTAGAAAAATTAATAAAAATAATAGATTTGGTAACTTTTGCATAATTATTTGCTTTTTATAAAGCTCTTTTGCATGCTTTATCTTATTACAAATTTTTAATACATTTTTAGCGTATTAGAGTTAGTTGATGTTTTTAAATATTTACTGATAGAAATCTGAAGAAAATTACTGTCTTTTAAAAAATAGAATCTACTAGCCCATGAAACAACAAACAAAAATTCATACTCAAACATTTGATGCAAGGATTCAGAACAATATCCTCTCTCTTTCTCTTAATTCTATTCCCTTCCATGTATCTTCATTCTCAATAATACTCTCTTCAAGTGGCAGCAAAAAATGGCCAATGGCAAACTAAAGTCACAATTTTCCACAAACTAAAGTCGCATTTTTCCTTGTGCTCATCATCTCAGAAAAAATGTTTTCTTTCTGATTAGCGACAGAAAACATCCTAAGCATATATTAATTGGTCTAGCCTGCTTCAAATTTCTATTCTTGAACCAATTGCTGGTGCTAATCCTGATTGGCCAGGCCAAGGCAAGTGTCTACCTTGACAGAGTCAAATCAACTTCTCTCAAATCACCTGAATTAATAAGTCTACTGAGCAATAGGCAATGACAGGGGTAGGACACAAGTTGGGGAGGGGCAGATGTGGTTTTCATAAAAAGGGTTCCAGGGCTAATATGCATACATCTGGTATTTTACAATTCTCTTTTTACAGATGAGGAACCTGAGAGGCAAAGTGATTAGGTGCCCTGACTTGTGTTTTCAAACTCTTTAAAATCATATCCAATAATTTAACGTTGTGAGTTACATTACTGAAAGATCACTCAAGTGCCTCATTTTACCAGTAAGAAAACTTTGGCCTCCTAAGAGGTAAAGTCTGAAAACTACAGAACCAAAATAAGACCATAGGTTTCTTAGTGTCCAATTGTGTGCTTTCTCTGTCATTCCAGGTCACTAATCATATTCTCTCTCTCTTTTTTAGAATTGATAATTTAAAATTATGTATGAGGTGACTCCATGTTTTCCAAACTGTATTATTAGATCGCAATATTCTCTACCATTATTGTGATATAACTCAGTGCATTATATTGTTTACAGAACTAAACCCTAAAATACGAGATTGTTTTTTCTTGAGCTGAAATTTTGAGTGTGAACTTTATCTTTTTTTTCCCTCATGAGTAGTAATTGAAGGGTGATATCTTTCAGTGCTGAATTACAAGTGGTAGTCTTCACTGTTCTTTTGAGATCTTTGATATCTAGAATAGAGGTGAATTACAATGGAAGAAAAACTAAACTTAACTAAAAAAACTAAACTTATTTTTTCCCCAGTAGAAATCATCTATTAATATCTATCAACATTGCAAGATTTTTAGAAGTCTTTCTTCTCTGGTCCAAGTAGCAACTTTAGAATCTTGCTTTTCACCAGAAACCTGTTTATATCAAGAGAGTGCTTAAACCAGGACAGCATTCTCTCCTGAGATTTAGAATATGGGTTTTCCTCTACTTATAATTCAAACATGCTTCTGCTCATAAAACTATTCTTTTTTACCGCTCTTCAGTCCCAAATCATGGACTTACTCATAGGAAAGACCCTGCAGTCTGACAAGCATTTCTTCCGTGGGAAGAGACTGGATGGAACTTAAACTTCATGCAGAGTTCAGAGCTTTACTGATTGAGAAAAAAGCATCTGGTCATATTTGGGGAAATTATTTTGAAGGTGTAGAATCCCAAGCACATCTCTTTGGTAGTTAAGCCATGTTCCTGACAAATTAGAAAAGAAAAGGGAAGATTTTAAGTCTGAAAACATGTTATTTTTGCAGCTGGAAGAGGAGAGCTTTTAGGAAAGGATCTGTCTTTATGGGGAAAATTCCTTAGTATGTCTTTGGGAACAGATAAATAGGAGGAGATGACAGAATGCCCTGTGATGGAATGTATGTGTATGTGTGTGTGTGTGTGTGTACGTGTAAAATAAGGTGGATGGACTGTGATTGAAAATAACATGTACAGAATCAAGAAGAATGCAGAGAAAAATGTCAAAGAATTAAACTAGAAAATTGCAGAAATTTCTGGCAGGGTTGAGGGCTTCTTACAAGGTGGTAGAGCTGGGATTCTTAACAGGTGTAGTCAGCTCTCTGAGGAGAGTATTGGGTCCTTGTTATTTCATAATTCTCTGTCTAAAGAGCCTACTTCTTTGGCCTATACACATACTGTTGGAGCATCTGCAACCCTCTACCCCACAAGGTATTAACCTTATTAGAAAGAAAAATCTGTAAATCTTCTGAATCTGTTGGAGTGTCTCTCACTGTAAATAATGAAACCTAAAACAAGGATGTTTAGAGAATAGGTTACTTACTAGCTCAGGTAAGTGGAAATCAGGTGGGTGAGATTTAGTGCTGGTTGGTCCAGCAGGTCAGCAACCTTCTTGCTGGGTTCATCCTCATTCTCATTTCTTCAGAGACTTAAGATGGATGCTAAAAGTAGCAGGGGTTACATATTTTCTCATTCACAGCCATGATGGAGAGAGAAGAGCTTTCTTATTCACTCTGAAGAATAAGAAAGAATTTCCCCAAAGACCTTTCAAAAACCAAACAACAGAAGTGGTCACATGAGTTCAGTTTAGTCACTCAGTCATACCCAATTGTTTGTGATCCCATGGACTGCAGCACACCAGGCTTTCTTGTCCACCAACTCCCGGAGTTTGCTCAAACTCAGGCCCATTGACTGGTGATGCCATCCAGCCATCTCATCTTCTGTGGTCCCCTTCTCCTCCCATCTTCAATATTTCCTGGCATCAAGGTCTTTTCCAGTAAGTCAGTTCTTCATATCAGGTAGCCAAAGTATCGGAGCTTCAGCATTAGTCCTTCCAATGAATATTCAGGACTGATTTTCTTTGGAAGGACTGGTTGAATCTCCTTGCAGTCCAAGAGACTCTCAAGAGTCTTCGCTAACATCACAGTTCAAAAGCATCAATTCTTTGGCACTCAGCTTTCTTTTATAGTCCAACTCTCACATCCATACATGACTAGGGGAAAAACCATAGCTTTGACTAGACGGACATTTGTTGACAAAGTAATGTTTCTGTTTTTTAATATGCTATCTAGGTTTATAACTTTCCTTCCAAGGAGCAAGTGTCTTTTAATTTCATGGCTGCAGTCACCATCTGCAGTGATTCTGGAGTCCAAGAAAATAAAGTCTGTCACTGTTTCCCCATCTATTTGCCATGAAGTGATGGGACTGGATGCCATGATCTTACCTTTTTGAATGTTGAGTTTTAACCCAGCTTTTTCACCTCCTCTTTCACTTTCATCAAGAGACTCTTTAGTTTCTCTTAGTTTTCTACCATATATGTGGTGTCATCTGCATGTCTGAGGTTACTGATATTTCTCCCTGCAATCTTGATTCCAGCTTTTTGTGCTTCATCCAGCTCGGCATTTGGCATGATGTACTCTCCATGTAAGTTACATGTCTATTAGTAAAGCATGTCTCATATCTATTAGTAAAGCAACTTCTAGCTGGAGAACTGGTACTATACTAGGACCAATTAAACCCACCTCTGGATCTGCAGTCAATTACCCCTTACTTCCTGAAGAGGGTATCAATCTAGCCACACTGTATTGACTACTGAATATAATGCTAAATCACAGAGAAAACTCTGACATCCGTCATTTTCTACCTGAGAAATTTCCAAGTAACTACAGGACAGAATTTCAATTGTGTAG
>SJYV01054297.1:0-18370 GCA_006410875.1 Neotragus pygmaeus
ATTGGGAGGCTCCCTAGCCTTTCACTTTTCCGCTACCATGTTTGAAGAAGCCATTTCCTACAGACCCCAGGATGGAGAGATTTATTTGAGATTACTTAATGATTTGCCACCTATGGAATCAGGGCCTTTTGATAAATTTGATTCATTGCCAGTTACTAATTAGTGAATTATAGTACAATGCTAATTTTACGGATTATACAGATTTGAATTTTTCAAGTTAGACAATAAAGTAACATACATAAGGGGACTTTGTCTTTTGACTGCAAAAAAATCTCACCATCACACTCAACTTTAATAGATTCACATGAATAATAAAGATTAACATATGTATTACAACTACTTTCATGCAATAATTGTGGCATGGATCAAGAATTAAAAATGCATTATTTTCCAGGGGTTTTTATTTTTATTAGAAAAGTTGTGGGGAGAAACTAATACTCTTTTTTTCTTATAAAAGGGAAATGCTTCCTATTTTCAGTTTAACCAGTGTATTCAGTGGATACCATTTAAAGTGTTGTTTAAAAATGAGGCAGAAGGATAAATCAGGAACTTGGAATGAACATAACCACACTACTATACATATGATATATAAACAACAAGGATCTACTGTATAGTACAGAGAATTCCACTTAGTATTCTACTTGTATGAGAAAAGGATGTAAAAAATGAGTGAATAGATGTAAATGTGTAACTGAATCACTTTACTCTACACCTGAAACTAACAAACATTGCTAAACTATGTGAGTGTATGCTAGTTATATTCTATTCAGTTCAGGGTCAATCGCCTAACTGTATTTAGAATTAACATATTAAAGCACAATATGGCCTTGTTCCTAAAAGGAATGTATGTTTCAAAAATTTTTTTATGTCTTTCTTTATTTTTTTTAATTTTTAATTTTTTTTTTTTACTTTATTTTTCTTTANCGTGCTGCGATTCATGGGGTCGCGAAGAGTCGGACACTACTGAGCGACTGAACTGAACTGAACTGATATGTATCTATCATCTATGGGCTTCCCTGGTGGCTCAATGGTAAAGAATCTACCTGCCAATGCAGGAGACATGGGTTCGATTCACAGGTCAGGAAGATCCCCTGGAGAAGGAAATGGTAACCCTCTCCAACGTTCTTGCCTGGAAAATCCCATAGACAGAGGAGCCTGGTGGGCTACACTTAGCAACTAAACATCATCTGTGTATGTGTGTACTATGTTATGTGTCTTGCTGCTGCTGCTGCTAAGTCGCTTCAGTCGTGTCTGACTCTGTGCGACCCCAGAGACAGCAGCCCACCAGGCTCCCCCATCCCTGGGATTCTCCAGGCAAGAACACTGGAGTGAGTTGCCATTTCCTTCTCCAATGCATGAAAGTGAAGAGTGAAAGTGAAGTCGCTCAGTCGTGTCCAACTCCTAGCGACTCCATGGACTACAGCCCACCAGGCTCCTCTGTCCTTGGGATTTGCCAGGCAAGAGTACTGGAGTGGGCTGCCATTGTATATGTAATTATATATATATATATATATGTATCTACTGTCTAAATGGGCTTCCCTGGTAGCTCAGAGGTTAAAGTGTCTGCCTGCAATGCCAGAGACCCGGGTTCGATCCCTGGGTTGAGAAGATTCCCCTGGAGAAGGAAATGTACTCCAGTATTTTTGCCTGGAGAATCCCATGGACAGAGGAGCCTGGTGGGCTACAGTCCACGGGGTCGCAAAGAGTCGGACACGACTGAGCGACTTTCACTTTCACCTGTCTAAATGAATCTTGCCTGAAAAGGTTCAGGTGCCTAGGTCATTTTTCTTTCAAAAGAGTGGCATAACTGGACACAATTGGAGATTCTGCATTGCAGCTGGAGCAGGAATCAGCAAACATTTTATGTAAAATGCCAGGTAGTAACTATTCTAAGCATAGACGGCCATCCAGTCTTTGGCAGATATAAATACACTACTATGCTATTTTGGTGTGAAAGCATCTGTGGATGATATGTAAATAAATATTTGGGACCACGTTCAATAAAGCTTTATTACAAACAGACAGCAGCCGGGATTTGGTCCCTGGGCTGCAGTCTACTGACTTCCTGCTCCAGGTTTAGTACTTTCTAAAAAGCTTACATTTTTTAATTTAGATGTTTATGACACTTACAAAGTTGATTTCTCTCCACAGAGTTTGGAATTTTAGTTTCATTTTGATTCTTGGTGGGAAGCATCACCATGACCTAAGATAACATTGACTAATTCACCATATCTTTTGTCATCAGCATTGATGAAGCTATAAATCATCATCATACTAGATGCTTTGCTAAACCACAGGCTTGGAAAGGCTACTGGTTATCCAGCATCAAACTGCCTGGTTAAAAGCACTGTGAGAAAGTCTTAAGTGACTGTTAGAGAAGACCCCCCCCCTTTTTTTAAATTAAATTTAGTCTTGAGTAAAACAATTTTTTAATTCAATTTTTATTCAGTATTGTAGCTGATTTACATTCTTATGTTAGTTTCAGGTGCACAGCAAAGTGATTTAGTCATTTATATACATATATCAGTTCTTTCTCAGATGTTTTTTCCCATTTAGACTATTACAGAGTATTGAGTAGAGTTTCCTGTGCTATACAGTAGGTCCTTGTTGATTAACCATTTTATATATAGTAATGTGTATATGTTAATCCCAACCTCCTAATCCATCTCTCCCACCTTTAATACAACTTTAGCTATATGCATTTGCTTAACGTTTCTTCTCATTGGCAGATGAAATTTAATTTTCTTATTTCAAAAGTTTTGCACTGTAAGACTCCAGGTAACATCAATCATTTAATTTCATGTTTTCAAACTATGTAGTGGGGGATTGCTTCTTAAAGTGTTGTCATCAACAAGTTAAGTGAAAAAATACAAAACAAGCCAGTGTGCCAGGCAGAAGCCTAGACAGACCTTATTAAATGATACAGGTGGAAGTGGGCCTACTGTTCACTGAGTTAGGATGGTGTTATCTGCCACATATAGGAACCACTGGATACAGAGTTTTTTTAAAGTAAAGAGATTTAGGGGCCCTCCTGGTGGCTCAGCTGGTAAAGAAAGTGAAAGTGAAGTCGCTCAGTCATGTCTGACTCTTTGCAACCCCATGGACTGTAGCCCACCAGGCTCCTCTGTCCATGGGATTCTCCAGGCAAGAGTACTGGAGTGGGTTGCCATTTCCTTCTACAGGGGATCTTCCTGACCCAGGGATCGAACCCAGGTCCCCTGCATTGTGGGCAGATGCTTTAACCTCTGAGCCACCAGGGAAGCCTGCAATGCGGGAGACCTGGGTTTGATCCCTGGATTGGGAAGATCCCCTGGAGAAGGGAAAGGCTACCCACTCAAGTATTCTGGTCTGGAGAATTCCCTGGACAGTATAGACCATGGGGTTGCAAAGAGTTGGACACAACTGAGCAACTTTCACTTTGGTGACTCAGCAGTAAAGAACTCACCTGCCAATGCAAGAGATGCAGGTTCAGTCCCTTGGTCAAGAAGATTCCCTGCAGAAGGAAATGGCAACCCACTTTAGTATTCAAATCCCAAGGACAGAGGAGCCTAGCAAGTTACAATTCATGGAGCTGCAAAAGAGTCAAACATGGCTTAGCGACTAAACAACATCAAAGTGAAAGTGAAAATGAAAATGAAGTTGCTCAGTCGTGTCCGACTCTTTGCGACCCCGTGGACTGTAGCCCACCAGGCTCCTCTGTCCATGGGATTCTCCAGGCAAAAATACTGGAGTACATTTCCTTCTCCAGGGGAATCTTCTCAACCCAGGGATCGAACCCGGGTCTCCGGCATTGCAGGCGGGATTTGGAACTATGATACCTCCTGCATTCATGTGTGTAACACACGTCTTTGAACGAGACCTTACACTCACCTTGCAGGGCGGTGGGGGAACTTCTTGTCTGTCCTTGGATCAGGCCCTTCTGTGGGTGGGGGTGGGGAATGGATAGTTTCTTTGCTGTGGCCCTTGAGATGCTGGATTCCATTTGGACAAACACTGCCCGGCTGTGTTTGAGTCACACTGGTGACTCATGTGTGAGAGGCAAGCATATTCTTGGTCCTTATGAGGAGCCTGCATGATTTCATGATGTTTTCCAGCTCCCCGCTTGATATCTGCCCAGCGCAGGGCAGCCCAGAGCTTCTGTTGCCTGAGGTCCCATCAGGTGTTGTGGGACATTCACTTGACTCATGATAAATGACACATTCCTTCTTTTTCCAAGCAGCCTGAAGATAATTTCATTGCCAGTCCTGTCTTATCCCCATCTTACCCCAGCTGTCTTCTTCTCCTGCTCAAATAAACACATCATGTCCTCATCTCCAAACTCTGAGTGAGTCTTTCCTAGTCTCTCCCTCCCTTGATGAGAAGTACCTTCCCTTCCCTGTGTGTTGAGAAGGGAAATGATTCATTAGGAACCACTCATGATTCCTGGGCAGCAAAAAAGTCCCACTCAGCATCCTGTTTCAATGTCTTGGATGAGGTTTATGGTGGTGGTGAAGGATAGGGGATGACAGGTTAGAAATGTTGGGGACATGATTGTGGAGTAGATTACTAGAGTAGGTGTATGGAGTAAAGAAGACAGGGATGAGAGGAGAACCCCAGAGTAGGGTGAGGCTGGGGGTTCATTATTGTAGATTCAAGTTAGGAATGTTGAGCTCTGCATGCTCTTGCAAGCACTGGGATGGAAAGATTACATTAGCATCTAGTTACTGGTGCTTCCGAGGCCAGGTCTTGAAGCAAATATATATTTATGAATCTGGTGAACAAAATCTTTTAGGGAGACAGTCTAGGGTGAAGATAGAGCCTAGAACTGACCTTGGAGGAGCTCTGACAATGGTGGGTGGAAAGGAATAGTATCTCCAGGAGATAGGGGAGAAGCAGAGGGGTAGAAGGAAAAGCAGGAGACTGTTTCCAATGTGGTCAAGAGGCTAAAGTCCGAGGGAAACAGTGGGATCAGGAGTGAGTAGTGGATGGTGACTTGTGGCCATTCTATTTCTATATCTCCTACAGATGCTGGAGGACATTAACTAAGTGGAAATGTGAAAGCAAATAAAGGCAGCATGAACTTGTGGATTTTTCTGGAATGTTCATACTTCTAAATAAAAATTTATTTCACCAGTTTGCTTTCCATCTGTGTTATAATCGGTTCCAGAGAGACTTCATTTATCATAAAGACAATTCTTTATGTATTACAATGGAAACATTATAACTAAAAGGATGGTCCCATAAGGGAATATAATTTCATCCTTTATAGATTAAAAAAAAAATGTTGTGTGTCTGTGATTCTCTTTATGAAGCCAACACAATCATTTAATTTCTTATAGTTTCTCATGCTGCATGCTGGGTTAATGATCAAATATCAGGAAAATGTTTAAACGACTGCTTGAATTGTATAAAGCTTATTATAAAGAGAATGGTAAGCAGCTGTTTTCCATTTCTCCTGATAGAAAACAAGAATACAGCTCTATCCTAAGCTTTAGAAACTTGGGTAATAAAAAAAAAATGGACTTTTGCCTAGAACAGAATGAACAATGGAGAGTTCCTGGAGTACATAATACCACATGGCTTAATTGGACCATGATTTGGGGACTTCCTGGGGAATGTTCTCAGTTTCCACGTCTGTGGGCATTGCTGCAAGTGGAACTTTCTTTTGAAACACATGCAGTTCTTAACTTCTCTCTGCCTTAAGCATCCGTCCATCCTGAAGATGGCAAAGCCTCTAGAATTTGATACCAATGTAATTTTGAAGATTTATTTCCTATTTTTCCCCTTGGCCCTCTATTTCAGGAAACCTGCTATCTCCAAATAAAGCCATTGTCCCATTTTCAGACTTTTCTCTAAATCTTTGGACTATCTGACACACAGATGTCCCTTCTCCCATGGAACCTTCTAGAACACCCCAATAAAATGTGATCTCTCCTTCTTACTGAATTATTTAAGCTTTCTTGAAATGCCATTTATTTACAGCTCATTCATTCATTCAGTAAATGTTGACTGAATGTCAACGGTGATGAGCTCTGTATTTGTGATAGGTGCTGGGACTGAAGTAGTCCTTGTTCTTCTGGAATTTGCATTCCTGTGGCAGGCTAGTGGTTGAAGATTCCATGCTTGGGGGCCAGTTTTCCTGGTTCACATCTTGTTACTCTCTAGCTGTGTCATCTTGTTCAGTTTTATATTTCTGAGCATCAGTGTCTTCCTCTGAAAACTGCAAGTAAATTACAATTACCTGAACCAACTGGATCCATGGCTTCATCTCGCTTTCTAGCTGGAACTGTCCTGGTGACATCTGGTCTTCTTCTGTTAGGCACGGAGCCAGGATGTGGCCTTGCTGATAGACTTGGGTCCTGCAGAGTGGCTGCCTGGTCTGTTTGGAGCTGGGACGGACTTCTCACAGACACAGCAGTTTGTACTCCTCTGTCTCCCTGAGTAGCTCTTGATTTCCTGAGAGCACCCAGCTTGTCAGTAAGCTGTGGCTGACTCGGTACTCCAGTCCTTCATATGTTTCCCTTCTTCCCTGCCCTATCACCCTCTTTTAACCCTCCTGCTTCCCAAGCATTGCCCATCTAATACAGTGTGTATGCTAGTGTGCTTTCACTAGCGTAGACATAGGCAAGTGTGTGTGCTTTGGGTGCAGGCTGTTTTCTAGGGAAACTTAAACGAATAGGATACTACTTCAGTGGCTTACTGTGAGGATTATAAGAAGTGCCCAGAACAGGACCTGGCACAGAGTAGGTGATAATGATAAATGCTAGTTAGTATTCTTGTGGGAAAAGTAAATGAGAGAAGAGGGTCTAGGTTGTAGTAAGGTGGGTTCTTCAAGAATCCAAAGAAGAAACCCTATTTAAACCAGGACCTAAATGTTCAGTGCATGGGACACATAAACCAGACAGAAAGCAGCATTGTATTTGTGAACCTGAGGATAAAAGGTTTGAGGGACTGGATACATTAATAATTAAACTTCGTGTTTGTTTTATTCAGCAGTGATTCTTTGCATATTTGCATTTCGTAGGACAGTAAAGTTGATCTTGCCTAGTCTTCTTGCAGTTCTGTATAGTGATGTGTGGAAGCTGACTTGTGTCACTTCTGGGCTGAGGGAGGGTCAAGCCCACATTCCTCATTTGCTACAGGGATCAGAGACCATGTGTTCCAAAGGATGGCATGTGAACAAGAATCCTTTGTGGAGTTAAGCCCTCCAACATTTGGGGCCTGGTTTGTTATTGCAGCGTCTCCCAGCTTATCCTGACTAGTACAGCAGTGACTCTTCCTGGTGGCACTGTTAGCTTCTGGACTTTGATCACACCTGGGGTGAGAGGGAGCAACAGCAGGACCAAGGCAGGGTTAGTCTGCCAGAGGCAAGTCAGAGAGGGGTGGCTTCAGAGACCACTGGTTGATCTTTGGATTTGTGGTGGAATTATAGTTTACTCTTATTTTCTAAAAAGTAAGGCAAGGATGTTTAAAAAACCAGAAGACTTCATATAGACATTGAAAACTTGCTTTCATTATTTAAAGCAAGGTTGCACTCTGAAAACGGGCTTCTTTGGGAAGAAAATTATCTTCTACTTCCACTCTCTTAAAAGTCCTCACTGGAGATTCCACGTTGTCTGTGATAAACTTCCTTTGAGTTATTTCTACCTAATACTATCTTTTGATTTAAGTCCTTGGTTACAAAAGAACAAATCTACCAGGTATAGAGTCATTTCCTGAGGGAGGATTAAAAAATAATTTGGCTTAACCCTAGATTCCTGAATAATATTCTCCTGTTCAGCTCTCTTATTAATATTATTGGGTCTAACTCTTTTTCACTGTTGCTGAATTTGAAACACACTGTGTGTGTGGTGGCATGGCAGTGGGTCACGCCTACACTCTGGGTTAGAATCCAAATGTTCATGTGAGGACGTTATGTCATGCTTATCTTCCTTGATAAAGAGATTTTTCCTGAAAATGCCCAGAACGAATCCAGGATATCAAACTGTGGCTTGGAAACCAACAAATGATGAACAAATGATGAACTGGCCAACGGGCACATATTTGCCATCTGACATATTTGGTTTTGTGAAAACAATCCTAAGTAACAGCAATATTCTCATCTGTGTCCTTTGGAGAAACTTGCTTTTGGGGAAAGTACATGTTTTTCTAAGAAGTTATTAATTGACTTAAGGGTCCATGTGTAACTGTCCCTGGTGATTGGATAGTTGAGAGATACTGCCAAAAATGAAACAATGGGATGCATTCAGAGAACACTGTATATTGAGAGTGCTCAGTTCTTAGAAAAATAAATGCAGAACATCTAATCTCACCACAGTTGGATACATATGTTTTTGCAGATGGAATGTAATTTTCTAAAAATGTCAGCTGTGTGTGTCTCATAAATACTGAAAACATATGCTAATTTTTGGCAGCAGCCTAGGGAAGCCTTGGCTTCCCTTAAATGGGGCCTTAAATTTAAATTTAAATGCACAATTGGTGAGTGAATCCTCAGCAATGATGGGAATGTACAAGAGAGATGGCTCATGTGGAGTCAGAGATTGACGGAAGGAAAAGCAGCAGGTGGAGAAGGAGGCAGCTGAAGACACTTCGGGGCCTGGTAGAAAGGCAGATGGCAGCAGGCCTCAGGTAGTTGGGGGTGCAGTGGACCCCAGGACAGGATGGGTTTGACTCAGACTCTGGGAGCATCACAGTCCTGTGCAAAATGGCTTGAGGGATGCTAGAGCCTACTATCCTATCTCATCTTTCCAAATCAGCTCTTCTGTTGGCCAGGACTTTAACTTGGCTTTAAACTCCACATTAAGAAAACTAAGATCATGGCATCTGGTCCCATCACTTCAAGGCAAAATAGATGGGGAAACAATGGAAACAGTGACAGCCTATTTTTTGGAGCTCGAAAATCACTGCAGATGGTCACTGCAGCCATGAAATTAAAAGACACTTGCTCCTTGGAAGAAAAGCTATGACCAACCTAGACAGCATTTTGAAAAGCAGAGACATTACTTTGCCAACAAAGGTCTGTATAGTCAAAGCTAATTTCTCCAGTAGTCAAGTATGGATTTGAGAGCTGGACTATAAAGAAAGTTGAGTGCTGAAGAATTGATGCTTTTGAACCGTGGTGTTGGAGAAGACTCTTGAAAGTCCCTTGGACTGCAAGGATATCCAACCAGTCCATCCTAAAGGAAATAATGCCTGAATATTCATTGGAAGGACTGATGCTGAAGCTGAAACTCCAATACTTTGGCCATTCTTCTTGATGTGAAGAAGTGACCCACTAGAAAAGACCCTGATGCTGGGAAAGATTGAAGGCGGGAGAAGGGGATGACAGAGGATGAGATGGTTGGATGGCATCACTGACTTGATGGACATGAGTTTGAGTAAGTTCCAGGAGTTGGTGATGGACTGGGTTGGTGTGCTGCAGTCCATGGGGTCACAAAGAGTTGGACACGACTGAGCGACTGAACGGATTGGCCAGGGCAGTGTATCCCCAAGAGTGTTCCTTGGGAGTGCTGCTTCTGCTGGATGTATTGGATGTTTATATGTTCCCCATCAAAACAAAGGGCAAGGGGCCAGTTGGGGTAAAGGGGGGCTGAAAATAAGTTGGAGATACAATGAATTGAACAAAGTTATATACAAATCTTTACTTTCGGATTTTGCAAAGCCATATATGCCAGGTGGCGCTAGTGGTGAAGAATCCACCTGCCAATGCAGGAGACACAAGAGAAAGGGGTTTGATTCCTAAGGTGGAGAAAAAGCCCTGGAGAAGGAAATGGCAATCCACTCCAGTATTCCTTTTTTTTGGAAAGTGTTTTGATTTATTTTAATTGGAGGCTAATTACGTTGCAATATTGTAGTGGTTGTTGCCTTACATTGACATGAATATTCTTGCCTGCAAAATCCCATGGGCAGAGAGGCCTGGTGGGCCCTTCACAGTCCATGAGGTTACAAAGAATTGCACACAACACACACACACACACACACACACACACGGGTTGGCCAGAAAGTTTGTTCGGGTTTTTTCCAAACTTTCTTACACATATATATATACACATATGTGTATATATATGTATACGTATATAAAAATTGTGAGTCTTTAAAAGGAAATATGGTATTCAGTATCTCCCCAAATGATCTAAACAGATGTTTTTTCCCTTTGCTATATCTCATAGGACGAACGTTTGTGAAATATGCTTGGGGAATGCTGGCTTGGACGCCTGAAATTTGCCTGTCAGCTAATTATTCAATTGAGTTAAGATAGCAAGATTCCAAATCTCCTTTTAAAATAAATATAAAGCGGTTTCCAGAGGTCCTGCAGAGGGAATTGCTATCTGGTACACACACCACAGCACTGACAGATCAAGCAAGGGGGTGCTTGTTAGCTGAGCATGAGTAGGGAGAGCGAGAACTGGAGGTGAGTTGGGGGGGTGCTTGTGGTCTTTGAGCAGTGAGTCTGAGGCTGCAGGAGGGCAACCGAGGTGCTGGGCTGGATGCAGGCAAGGTGAGAAGTTGGAGGTGAAGTTACTGTATCGGCATGAATAATGGATATTTTAATTCTCTGGGAGCAGGGGTTGCATGCGTGTGCGAAGTAGCTGGGGAAAGGTGAAGGGTGCTCACGGCTGGAGGGAAATGAAACAGTGAAGGAGACAGGCTGACTTTGGGGCTACTATCTAAGTATTTAAAAGACATGCGCCTCTGAAAGTAAATAAATTGTCAGCTTCTGTTGAAAAAAAAAAAAGTGGTGTTGTTTAAAAGTTATTTCTAAAACACAGTGTGAGCTTTGTCAAGAATTTCAGCATGTCCAGAGTTTCTGAGTAATGTCTAAAAGAATGAGAAAAAAATGCATCTTCTTAGCCAAAAAATTTCCCCCTAAAATATCATTTTTAATCATAAAATAACATGTATTTATTGTAGAAAATTCCAAAAATATAAAAAATAAGATGAAGAGAAAGATCATCCTTATCATCCATAATCTTTCAATCTAGAAAAATCCATTATTATAAAATACTATAAATCTTTACCATATTGTCTTCCAGTTTCCTCTCCCCTCTTTAGGCTCTTCAGTTTTCAAATTGTGTAGTTTTGACTGATACTGAATATCGAACATAACATTTTCATGATGACACCATAGCTTAACTGAGTGTGTGGTCAGTCATGTCTAACTCTTTGCGACCCCATGGACTGTAGCCCACCAGGCTCCTCTGTCCATGGGATTTTGCTGGCAAGAACACCGGAGTGGGTTGCCTTTTCCTTTTCCAGAGGATCTTTCCAACACAGGGATTGAACCCTGCAGCTCCTACATTGCAGGTGGATTCTTTACCTATGAGCCACCATAGTCAGAAAATATGGCTACCTGCTTTTGTAAAAGCCTTGAGCTAAGAATGATTTTTACATTTTTAACTGTTGAAAAGAATCAAAGAATAATATATCCTGCTCTTTGAAAGTTCTATGAATTCACATTTCAGTGTCCACTAGCAATGTCTATGGGGACCCAACCACGTCCACTTCTTTCCTGGGCTGCTTTCCTGCCATGAAGACAGAGAAGTAGTTGGGATAGACACAGCGCAGTCTGCAAAATTTAATACTCTGCAGAATTCCTGAAAAATCTTTGCTGACTTCTGGTTTAATCAGTCTACAATTTGGGGGCTTCTGTTTGTTTCTTTGTATTATTTTCCCTATTATAATTAATGTTTTAACTGATATCTTTTGACGGATATCTTTGCCTACTTTTCTGGTTAGGGTATTTTCCTAAAAATCTGATTACTCTGTCAATATGAGGTATGAATATTTTAGGGCTCTTGATGTATGCATACCAACTTCTTTCCAGAAAGTTCAAACAAGTTTTACTCCCACTGGAAGCATACAAGAGCTGCATAGATTTTGCTCTTGAAAGATAATCTTTGTATTACCCTATTTTAAACTATCATCAGTTTGATAATGAAGCAGTGTTAGTCAAGTCCAGCCTTGCTAGTTATGAGGATTTTCTGGGGAGTAAGTTTCACATCCTTCATCACTTTCCCCTCTCCTTTCAATGCAGCCCCGACTGCTAACACTTCTGTACTGAAACCAAACAACGTGCCTGCTCCTCAGTCACTGCAAGCAGGAATGTCTATTGGAGAAGGAGAAATAAAAGATTCATCAGAATCTGCGTCTGATTCTGTGTAAATCTGAGATGAGGCCTCCTTTGCTGGTCTCCATGAATATACCTATATTTTGCATGACTGATTTTGTGCTCAGCCTTACAAATTCCACCTGAATCTGCCCACACCCTCTTCTTCTACTGATGAACTTTCTCATCTCATGAAGAGGGAAGCATTGTTAGTATCAGAAAATTGGCAGTGATGACTTGCAGAAGACACCCTACAGTATGCTGCTGACTTTCAAAAAAATAAAAATCGGTCCTATACTATTCAGCTTCACAATTTCATGCTCATAATCCCTTGACTTATTTTCTGTCATCATCATTTTTAGTATCAGTCCCATAGGGTCTAAAAAGGATAGAACTGTGCCCATGCCCAGGGCCTAGTGACTCTCACTGTGATGGTATTTGGTTGGAGAATGGATATTTAAGCTTCAAAATGTTAAGTCTAGATTTTAACTGTCCTGATGTGAAACTGATTTATGCTCTAGAGAATCCAATTTTTTTAAATGTATTTTTAGTGAAATATAGTTTATTTACAATATTTCAGGAGTTCAGTGGAGTGATTCATACATGTACTATATATATGTTATATAAATAGAATAATATATATTTATTCTTTTTCAGATTATTTTTCCTTACAGGTTATTACAAGATATTGAATATAGTTCCCTGTGCAATACAACAAGACCTTGTTATTTATCTATTTTGTTTACAGTAGTGTATATCTTTTAATCCCAAATTCCGAATTTATTCCCCCCACCTTTCCCCTTTGGTGACCATAAGTTTAGGTCCCAGGTTCCAGCCTGTCTTAGAGGGACCAGGACTGAAAAGTATTATGAGACCATTGAATTAATTAACTTTAATCATTTTATTTTATTATTTTTTACAGCACATCAAGGTATATCACATTACCTCATACCTAATATGTACCACATAATATGCTACATCTACTACAAATTGTTTAAAAATTTTTTTATTTTATATTGAAGTATTATTGATTTAGAGTGCTATGTTAGTTTCAGGTGTACAGAAAAGTGACTCAGGTATACATACATCTGTTCTTTTCCAAAAATTCTTTTCCCATTTGGGTTACTACAGAATATTGAGCAGAGTTTCCTGTGCTGTACATAAGCAGGTGCTTGTTGGTGATCTGTTGTAAATATAGCAGTGTGTACATGTCAGTCCCAATCTCCCAGTTTATCCATCCTCACCACATTTCCCCTTTGGTAAAAGACTCTTGAGAGTCCCTTGGACTGCAAGGAGATCCAACCAGTCCATTCTAAAGGAGATCAGCCCTGGGTGTTCTTTGGAAGGGATGATGTTGAAGCTGAAACTCCAGTACTTTGGCCACCTCATGCAAAGAGTTGACTCATTGGAAAAGACTCTGATGCTGGGAGGGATTGGGGGCAGGAGGAGAAGGGGACGACAGAAGATGAGATGGCTGGATGGTATCATCAACCTGATAGACGTGGGTTTGAGTGAACTCCAGGAGTTGGTGATGGACAGGGATGCTGCAATTCATGGGGTCGCAAAGAGTCGGACACGACTGAGCGACTTAACTGAACTGAACTGAACCATAAGTTTATTTTCTAAGTCTGAGTCTGTTTCTGTTTTGTAAATAAGTTCAGTTGTATCTTTTTTTTTTTTTTTTTTTTTAGATTCTGCGTGTAAGAAATATCATTAATCATTTTAGCCTGGCCTTAGGCTGGTTGCCATCTAGAGAAACTCATTCCTTTATTCAGCAACTAATGCAGCAGTCTCTACTGAAAATACTCTTGAGCTCTTAACTTTTCCTTTTCAAAAAATCAGAAAAAAGTCCTAGGGAGACCGCAGAATTATCACCTCCCATGCGTCGTGAGATAGGTCGCTTCGGTGACTGGATGGGGCCTGGGGTCAGGGTCTCCCTCAGCTGAGCGCAGCGGGTCTCCCGGCTCTCGCAGTGCAGGTCTGCAGGCAGCCTGTAGGGGGCGCCCGTGCGGATCTCCCCTCCCCGGGACCCGGCGCGGTGAGTGTGGGGCTGGGCCTTCGGTGCGTCTCGCTGTGAGCAGGTGCATTGTGGCTTTCTCAAATTCAGGCTCCAGCAGGTGCTCAAACCTGAGCTTTCAGAAGGGCTGAGGGGGACGCCACGTCTCTCCTGTACACAGGTTCTAGCAGACGACTGGCTGTCCCGGCAGAGCTCCTCTGAGTCACTTGGCGTCTCCGAAGCCCTGTGCAGCCTGCCAAGTCTCCACCCCGCCCTCGCCACCCCAGGAGGCTTCCCAAGTGTGCTTTTAGCCAGGGAGAGACCTTGGCAGAGTGCGAGGGAGAGATTTCTTCCTCTGTTCCTTACAACAGGATGTCATGCAGGCAGGCGGCCTAATTTATGACCGCAAGTTCTAATAAAGAAGGCACATACATCTTCAAGGAAAAAAATCATCTTCCCAGGGCTCTGGGGCAAAATCCCCAAAAGTGCACACACACACTCTCCCTTTGAAGGACAATGATGAATCTAGAAGGTTAGGAAAAAAGGATTTTATACCAAACTCTGAAATGAAAGTGATGAATCTAGAAGCTAGTTTGTTAAATTAGCTATGATTTACAGAACATGGGAAGTAAGAAAAAAAAATGCAGTTTCTAAGGTACTGCTAATGTGACAGTCCCCACAGAGGACACAGAAGTTCAAGCTCTTTAGATCTGGAAAGACAGAGACATCATTTCATCCATTATCCTAATTTTTCATATGACATATGATGAAATATCTCTTAAATATGGTCTAAGTGACCTTTAGATAAAAGCATTCGGAATTAAACAGAATTAAAATTTAAGAGGCTGAGTGCTGAGTCATTTACCTGGAGAAAAAATGCAAGTTGGATAATAAATGTCAGATGATGACAGAAAATAAGTCAAGGGATTATGAGCATGAAATTGTGAAGCTGAATAGTATATGACCGATTTTTATTTTTTTGAAAGTCAGCAGCATACTGTGGGGTGTCTTCTGCAAATCATCACTGCCAATTTTCTGGATGAATTATGATTTGGGGACATATGCAGCACTTGAAGAAATCTCAGAGGGGTACTAAGAAAATGACTACAGAAATGAAAATACAGCATTTAAGAAAACTTAAGGAACTGGGACTTTTAGAGTTTTCAAAAAGTATATTAAATAACTTCAATATCTTTAAATATTTCCCATTCTCTCTCTTTTCTCGCTCTCCCATTCTCTTTCTCTTTTCTCTTTCTATTCCTCTTTCTCTCTCACACACACCCACTGGAGCTTGAAACAATTTTTTTCTCACATATTGATATATTAGCTTCAAAGTTAATGGAAATTGAGCTCTTCATTACCTCTCCTAGCCTGTTACTAACCATTCCTATTAAGAATTCAGGGATAAATATTCATTCATGGGTGAATGGATAAAAATGTGATACATATATACAATGGGATACTACTCAGCCATAAAAAAGGATTAAATAGAGCTATTTGCAACTACATGGGTGGACCTAGAGATTATCATACTGAGTAAGTCAGAAAGAGAGAGACACATATCATATGATATCACTTATATGGGAAATCTAAAAAAAGATACAGATGAACTTATTTACAAAACAGAAACAAACTCATAGACTTAGAAAACAAACTTACGGTTACCAAAGGGGAAAGAGGGAGGGGTAAAGTAGGAGTTGGGATGAAGAGAACAGATATATGCTACTGGATTTAATATATATATAACCAACAAAGAACTAGTGTACAGCACAGAGAGCTCTGCTAAAAATTCTATAACAACCTAAACGGAAATGAATTTGAAAAAATAGGTACATATATACAGATAACTGAAGCATCTTGCCGTACAACTGAAACTAACATAACATTGTTCATCAAATATACTCCAATAGGAAATAAAAATAAATAGATTTCATTGAATTAAACAAAAGAATTTGGGGCCCTGTAAAATCCTAGTTGATAAGACTCTATTTCCAATTTTTAACTGTAACTCAAAGGAAAACCAGTAAATATGTCTTCACTTCAGATACATTTCAATCATAGATGGATGAAGCAACAAAGCATCGATCTTCCTCCTACTTTTGAAGATGCCTGTGTATAAATGACTCCGACACAGAAGGCAGTCACGTCTCCACTTCCCTCTCCACTTGGATAGCCAAAATGAAGCATCTTTTGAAGAATTTCTGTGGAAAGAGGCCTCACAAGAAATCACGGGTTAGAAATAGTCTAGTTTCTCATTTCTGTGTTATGGTTTAAATCTGAGGAGAGTTGAATTTGCCTTTCAGCCCTAAGATAAAAATATAAGAAATGTGACCCAAACCGTGGGGAACATAAATTCCCTCAGTGTTCTCTTGTCCAGGAAAACTTGGAACTCTGAAATTAAGGGAGAAAGAAGCTATAAAATGGAGGAATTATCTCCAAACTCTTTTAGAGTATACTTGGATGCACTTTTTAATATACTTGTAATTTTTGTTTTTGCATTTTTATTTGCCGATGTGGGTATCTTACAGTTGGATCCAAGAACAAGCCTTCAGAAATAAGACTTGCAGATAGCCTGGCGAAATTAGAATATATGTCAAATTTCCTTGGGCTTTTGCACTTTTAACTGAAGTTATAAAAATACCCATTATAGGTGCTAAGCTGTGATATTCCGCACTAATAGTTAGCAGTGAAAGTTAGATGTTTAAGTAGGACTTAAGGCACAAGACAGTTTTATGTTGTCATTCTGTTTTCCTAAGTGTCTTTCACCTTCAGAGTTGCTTTGGGGGTTCAACTCAGGGCCCTTCTGGTTGACAGCAACAGAAACCCAAGCCAAAGGAGCTTAATGAAAGCAAAAAGGGTCTATTAGCTCACAGAAGGGAAAAACCTGAAAGTAAGCCTACTTGCAGGACCCTTTGTCTTATTGCATTAGGTCCAGTCCTTCACGTAGTGAATGGTGGTTGAGTCTTCCCATAGGAATGAGCTGGTGAGAAGCATTGACACGGCCCTTACACTCCACGACATTGACTCCTAGGTGTAGGTGTGTGGCTCAGCAGGTGTAGACGATGAAAGATGCTTTAGTTGTTGACACTTGAAATGCAATAATATAGCAAATATATAATGATTTATTTTTCTGGACCTCAAGCAGAAATGAGTCCTGAAGAGTCAAGGCAGAAGGCAGAAGGCATTCCTAAGATGGCAGTATTTCAATTACCGGCAGTCTTTTTGTAACATAACTCCTAAATCTACAGCCTGGGTTGGTATGAAGCTGAGGTGAGACTCTGTTTCCTGTTTTCTAATTTTGGGCTCTATGACTTAGATCTCTGTCATTGAGGAGGAAGAGGCCACATTGTGGATTTGGATACAATAATGTTCTCAAACAAAAATCAGGAAATTTTACTTGACAAACATAGACTTTTCTAATTTTTAAATTTAAGTGCTTGTACCACTGTCTTAATAAAGAAAACAGGTAATAAATATTAAATAATATATTCAATTAGTGAATAAAATGAAATAATAAAATATTTGCTGAGGGATGTGATAACTAAGGGCTTCCCTTGTGGCTCAGCTGGTAAAGAATCCACCTGCAATGTGGGAGACCTGGTTTGATCCCTGGGTTGGGACGATCCCCTGGAGAAGGGAAAGGCTACCCACTCCAGTATTCTGGCCTGGAGAATTCCATGGACTGTATAGTCCATGGGGTTGCAGAGTCGGACATGACTGAACAATTTTCACTTTCACTTTCATGATAACCAAATAATATTAAACAAAAATTGAGGGATTTGCCTGGTCATCCAGTGCTTAAGAATCTGTCTTCCGATACAGGGTACCTGGGTTCGATCCCTGGTCAGGGAACTAAGATTCCCATATGCCACGGGGNACAATTTTCACTTTCACTTTCATGATAACCAAATAATATTAAACAAAAATTGAGGGATTTGCCTGGTCATCCAGTGCTTAAGAATCTGTCTTCCGATACAGGGTACCTGGGTTCGATCCCTGGTCAGGGAACTAAGATTCCCATATGCCACGGGGCAGCTAAGCCCGTATGTTCTAGTGCCCACATGCCACAACTAGAGAGAAGCTCACTCACCACAATTAGAGAGGCCCCTGTGCCTCAACAGAAGATCTCAAGTGCTGCAACTAAGACCTAACACAGCCAAATAAATAAATAAATATTAAAATAAAATGAAATTTATATTTTTTTAAAATTGGGAAACTTGGCACACATTTTATATTTATTAAATTTAAATATTTCTATGCCAGTCTGAAAGAAAATATTCAGTTCAGTT
>SJYV01054298.1:0-11217 GCA_006410875.1 Neotragus pygmaeus
ACAGGTACACAATCATGGCAGTAGTCCATGATTTTGATTAATCACACAAATCTTTTCCTGAAGGCCTTTCTATAGTAGACATTAATAAATAGGGAAAGCAAAAAGGTTCTGACTGCAAGCCATAGAAACCAAACTCCAACCAGCTCATGCTCAAATAAAAATATTAGACCAGTTATTGGGGCATCCTATACAACCATAGGAAGACCCTAGCTGCCACTGGAACATGGAGCAAACCAGAAGGACTCAAAGACTGTCAGCACTCTGACTCTGCTTTTCTCTGAGGGCTGGATTCGTTGCTTCCTCCCATGGAGTAGCCTCTTTGACATGGCAGTGGCCTGAGAACGCCTGCCTTTCCCTCACAATGGAGAAAATACTCCCGTCTTGCCATCATCAGTTGAAAACTCCTTGGGAAGCACAGAAATAGGACGACTTTGGATGAATACACGAGGGCCTCAGGGCACCAAAGTGAGGGGCAGGGACTCTATCCCTAGAAAGGGGAACATTCCCAGTGAATGGGGAAATTAATCTGAGTTGAGATGCCCCCCAAACTGATGTCAACAGAAACAAGTTCAGAGACTACCCTAGTGGTTCAGTAACTAAGGCTCTGTGCTCCCAGTGCGGGGGACGCAGGTTCGATCCTAGATCAGGGAACTAGATCTCACATGCTGCAACTAAGACCCAGTGCAGGTAAATAAATAAATATTTAAAAAATAACAATAAGGTTCAAGCTACACAGAGTAACCCCATTCGGGTCCAAAGAAAAATGAGTATGTGTGTTTGCCAGTCAAAAGGTCAAATATTTCTCAAAAGCTAACAGAGTTTGTCAGAAGGACTGAGCCCTCCTGAGGGCTCAGGAAGTACCTCTCCATCTGCTATCTTCCACCTCCCTGAGGTTCCAGCAGCCCTGCCTGCTTCAGAAGGACCTCACAGAGGTGGTCAGGGAGGCAGAACTCAGGCTGCTGCCTCTCATTGTCCATCACCTTCACTGTACAGCATCTTGGTGTAGGTAGAGACACAAATGCACAGTGACAAAACCTGGCAGGATCTGAGCAACGATCTCCGAGTGAGTGTTTTGGACTCTCTCTCTCTCTTTTTTTTTTAAAGCAGTCTCCAAGCTGTTAAACACCAACAATGTGTGATGAAGTTGCTGTAGCAAATTTTTGGAACTAAGACTGGGAACGTAGCAGCAGGGCCCCCAAAAGTGGTCAGCACGTCTGAGCCAGGGACAGGTCCTGCTCTCAGGCAAGAAAGAAGAAGCTGAGGCACAGCATGCAAAAGTCAGGAGGCCTAGAGCTGTGTCCTTGGGACCAAGTAGAGTGACTGGTGGTCAGCACACTTGGGACAAGAATAGGCTCCGTAGTGGCCACAAAAGCTGGTAAAGGTTTGGATGTCCTTGACCTCATATCTGGTCTCCCGTTTCTGTCCCTGTGCCAGAAGCTCTCCCACATTTTCCCCATTTGGTCTTTGATGCCCTTGGTAAAAGAGATGCTAAGATTCTATCCTGCTAGAGGAATTATGAAGCTTACAGGGATGGCATGCATGCATTTGGGAGGCTTCTGGGAAGTGTGTGCTTAGGCCATACAGCTCCACCAGTTTGGGCTTCCCTGGTGGCTCAGATGGTAAAGATATCTGCTTGCATTGCAAGAGATCTGAGTTCAATCCCTGGGTCAGGAATATCCCCTGGAGAAGGGAATGGCTACCCACTCCAGTATTCTTATCTGGAAAACTGAAAGGACAGAGGAGCCTAGTGGGCCCCAGTCCATGGGCTCACAAAGAGTCGGACATGACTGAGCCACTAACACTCTGCACTCTGCATCTCTCCACCAATTCAGGGTCTGGAGTCAAATGTGCGGGACAGCTGATTCAGGAGTGAGAGGTTTCCAAAGTCATGGCAATGTCAGGTGGTATGGGGGTGGGCGACCAGTCCAACTGATCCAGTGCCAAGGCAGGGGTGATCACTGCCAGGAATGTGTGCTTCCAAAGTCAGGTATCTGAAGTTAGGGAGTTGGCAGGAAGAGCTGAGTCAGGTGCATAGGCTTTGAGGGGGATCCATGTTCTGCCTTTTACCTTGTGTGAACTTTTTCTTCTTAATGTATATATATATATTTTATTAAAGTATAGTTGACTTGCAATGTTTCAGGTGCACAGCAAGGTGATTCAGTTATACATATAAACATACATTATTTCTGAAATTATTTTTCATTATAAGTTATTACAAGATATTGACTATAGTTCCCTGTGCCTGAATGAGCTTGGGAAGGGCGAGGTCAGAGTCATCAGTGGGAGGAGAGAGAGGGACACACTAGTTTGCTGTGTCCTCAATTGTGCCAGGAAGTCTTCAATTTGAGGGCTGTTTCCCAGAAATGAAAACTTTTGATTTTACATTTCATTTCTATTAGTAAAATTTTCAAACATACTGACATGTAGGGAAAATTGTATGCTGAACACCTGCAGATCCATTCCTTATGTGTAACAGTTATATTCTGTCACATTTGTTTCATCTGATTTTCTGTTAAAGTATTCTAAAGGAAATCCTGGACATTAGGATATTTATTCCCTAAGTGCCTCAGTGTGGTCTGTGAGTGCTCAGTTGTGTCTGACTCTTAGCGACCTCATGAACTGTAGCCCGCCAGGCTCCTCTGTCCATGGGATTCTCCAGTATTCTACATTCCCAGGGTGCCATTCCCTTTTCCAGGGGAATCTTCCCAACCCAGGGATTGAACTCACGTCTATCTCTTGTATTGGCAGGTAGATTCTTTACCACGGAGCCACCTGGGAAGCCCCAAATACTTCATTACATATATTTAAACCTAAGAGATTTTTTTCCTTCTTAACACTAATCCTATTATCCTGGCTAACAAAATTCATAATTTCTTACTCCAGTATCCATGAAAATATCCACTAAATATTTAAACGTCCCCTTGTTCCGCAACTCTCTTTACTCCTTTGTTGAAGCCTGGATAGAAGAGAACGATTCTAGAACACATGCCAGCAAGACAGGAAGGAAGGGGGCTGCTAGCCCAGTCACTGAGTATTCTAGACCTCTAGCAAAGGAAGCAGTTGCCATAGACGAATGACCTAAAAAGGCTAATGATTGTCATTAGTGAATATATCTCCAACAACAGGATTTTTCATCAGAAGTTCAGAAGGCTGCTATTTTTTTCAGAGCTCTCAGGAGTGAGGCCAGAAGCCTGAGAAGTGGGCCTGGGCCATCTCTGGGTACAAAACTAAGAAAAAAAGAGACTAAAAAAAAATTACTTAAGGTAAGCTAAACTGCTGTATCAAACAGACCGCCAAATGAGAATGGCTCAGTGTAAAGATGCTTACTTTGTACCCATATACCAGGCAAGTCGCGTTCTGGCCCAAGGGTGGCTCTGCTCTATGCGATCACTCAGGAGCCAGCTCTCCCATCTATGGCTTTGCAAATAGCCATGATCATCTCCAGCTCAGTGAGGGTGAACCGGGGGGAGGGAATAACTGAGGACCAAGTGAGAGGGTTTGGGGGCCAGATTTGGTTGTGGTATAGAACTTCCCATATGACTTTCAAAGAGGTTAGGAAACAAAATCTAAAGTTGGACTCAGAAGAAAGAGACAACTGCGGTGAAGCACTAGCAGATGCTGCCATAGCACAAGAGTCCCATCTCCTTGATTTAAGAGGCAGCTTGTTGCCAGGGAACTGGCAGGATCCCATGCAGGGTCTGTCAGTCATAAAGATCTCATGGGGCTTGAGATTGTGAAGTCAGGGAAAGGATGAGAATAGATTGCTTTTTCAGGTACCAATGAGGGAGCCCCATCGGCTACAACCTCAGACTGCAAGATCAGGGTAGCAGGTGCAAGAAAAGCTCATGAATTTCACTCCTACTGCTCAGTCCTGGGGGGAGTTCCTCAAGCCCAGTGCCAGTCAGAACCTCTGTCCATTCAGTGTGAAACTCTCTTGTCAAGTGGATAATAATTTCCTCTTGTCCAAATACAGGGGGAAACTGAGTCATGAGCTCTGATGTGTGAGAGAACAACTTCGAACCCAAAGTTATGCACAAGGGTTCGTAGTGAGAAATTGCTTACAAATGATTGAAACAGGGCTCAGACCCTGTGGATCAGGGTTTCCAACAGGAGGCTGTGGATGGCTTCCAAAGAGGAAACCCCAGTCTCGACCATGGGCTAGGGGAACACAGGAACAGGCTCGAGAGCCAGGTCCAGTGAGCTACTTCCGTGAGACTCTTAGGTTTCTGTCATAGGATCATATTTTCTGACTGCTTTCTGTCCCTCTGCTTTCTAAGGTTCTTCGTGTTTAAGTTCACATTCATTTCCACTTAGCACTGGGCTGATAAATATCTTAATGAACTGGGGAAACTTGACTGATGATACTGACAGTTCTGTGGGGCAGGAGCTGAGAGTGCCTGGGAAGGCAAGGTCCCTGGTGCGGTATGTGTGTGCTCAATTGTGTCCGACTCTTGTGACCCCATGGACTGTAGCCCGCCAGGCTCCTCTGTCCATAGGATTTTTTAGGCAAGAATATTGGAGTGGGTTGCCATTTCCTCCTCCAGCGGATCTTCCCAACCCAGGGATTAAACCCACATCTCTGGTATCTCCTACACTGGTAAGCAGATTCTTTATCAGAATGTCTAGGAAATTAGACACATGGCCCTTCAGTGTACAGATGGCAAGGGGCAGAGATGGCCATTGTGATCTCGTCAGGTCACGTATGGAAGTTTCACAGGGTTCGACAGATGTTTATTTATTTATCACTGAATGAAAGAGTCTTTAAATTCTATAGTAGGAATCCAACCACTTTGAGTCCTGAGCCTGGAGGCTGAAGGAGATTCTGAGACCACTGAGGTCAGTGACTCAAAGGATGCTCATTACTATCATCTGAGAAGAAATCTCATGCATGGAGCTCCATCCTGAGAGACCACACAAGGAATATTGCATTGGGGTCACCTGAGAAATGGCTGGCATCCATAGCATTGCCCATTGTCACATCTGGTGGCTGCTCTTTCTCCCCTTTGATAGATTTCCTACTTGACCCTCCCTCTATGTGACTTCATAGAAGTGGGCAGATCTGGTTCTTTTCCAGGAGCATATCTGAGTGAGAGAGATCTGAGGGGGTCCACGGAAAGGGTGGGGGTCTTTGGAAGTTGAACGGACATCCAATCATCCATCCAAGAGGCGTTCCCAACTTTGCATCCCAGGGAAACACGTGTGGTCACTGGTTAAGGAGTCGGAGTTTTTTTGTTTTTTATTTTTAAAGATTTTTTGATGTGGACTATTTGTAAAGTCTTTATTGAATTTGTTACTTCTGTGTTGCTTCTGTTTCATGCTTTATTTTTCTGGCCAAGAGGTATGTGGGGTCTTAGCTCCCTGACCAGGGATCAAACGCTTACCCCTTGCATTGGAAGGCAAAGTCTTAACCACTGGACCACCAGGGAAGTCCCAAGGAGTCAGAGTTTTAAACAAGCTGAAAGTTAAAGTGTTAATCACTCAGTCGTTTCTGACGCTGTGAGACCTGGTGGACTGTAGCTCACCAGGCTCCTCTCTCTATGAAATTCTCCAGGCAAGAATACTGGAGAGGCTTGCCATTTCTTCCTCTAGGGGAATCTTCCCAACCCAGGGATCAAACCCGAGTCTCCTGCATTGCAGGCAGATTCTTTACCACTGAGCCACCAGGGAAGGGAGATGGCAGGGTGTCTTCATGCATATGGGAGCTGAGCCCATTGTGGAGGTTGGGCTTAGGACTCTGAAGGCTGTGAGGGAGGAGAGAGAACTTCATGGTGAACATGTTGGGCAGGGTGTCCCCACATCAGCCAGTTACCTCTTCTTGGAGTGAAGCAGAGAGCACCTCACAGACCAGGTCCTGCATATCCCACGTTCTTGGATATTTTCGAGGGTGGCCATGATAAGATTTGGGCACCCATTTGTCATGGATATCCTAGCCACACCACTGCGTGGATGGCCAGGGATTCTTCTGTGGTCATCAAAAGTCCAGGAAGGCACCATAGAAAATTTAAATGTCCCAACAGATTCTAAAGGAGGGGGCAATGGGTGTCTTCCAGTGAAGCTACACACTGATCATTTCACTCACCTGGCAGGAAGTTTTCACTCTGCTCTTTTCCTTTATGTAGCAAATATCCAGCTCACAGAGACCCAAGAGCCCAGAGAGCCACCTACCTAAAGCGCCCAGACTCTAAGTATATGTAGGAAAGCAACAGTTGCTTGGCCTGGGAGCTGGGGGGTGTTGTGGGGTCAGTGTGGACCGAACCTACAGGCAGAAGACCACAGTTGGTTGTAGAACAATGAGCCCTTCCACTACCCGAATGTCTCTGAAAAATGGCTCTTTGGTTAAGAGTGGATCCAAGTTTATTCCAGGTTATTTTTTTAAAAAGATTACAGAGACTTTACTTAACTTCTCTTTATTTATTTTTGGTTGCACCGGGTCTTTGTTGCTGTGCACAGGCTTTCTCTAGTTGCAGCGAGCAGGGGCTACTCTCTAGTTCCAGTGCTCGGGCTTCTCACGCGGCGGCTTCTCCTGCTGCAGCGCACGGACTCTAGGGTGCCTGGACCTCAGTGGCTGTCACATGGGCTGTCACACGGCACACGGGCTCAGTAGTCGAGGTTTCTGGGCTCTAGAGGGTGGACTTAGTAGTTGTGGCGCACTGGCTGAGTTGCTCCGAGGCATGTGGGATCTTGCCAGACCAGGGATCAACCCGTGTCCGCTACACTGGCAGGCAGATTCTTATCCACTGTACCACCAGGGAAGTCCTTATTCCTGGTTCTTGAGAGCAGAAGGGGAAAGGAAAGTCAGCCCCACATTGGCAGAGGTTTTGCCCACGGACCCACAGTCATTCACAAGGGTTGAGAAGAGCCCGAGTCAGGGTTCTTTGGGAGGCAGCAACAACGCAAGGGGGGGAACCATCCCCTGAGGAATATTTTACCCAACACTTGCTCTCTGGGTGATAGTGACCATGACTGGAATTAGGGAGGCCCATGTGAAAGTGGTTGGGCCTTGGAGGGATCCAGCTCAGTAATAAGAGCCCGAGGAAAGGCCAGCCACTGGAGGGATGAGAGGTGACACTATCGTCACAGGCAGTTGTTGCTGTTGTTCAGTTGCTCAACTGTGTTCAACTCTTTGCCATCCCATGGACTGCAGCACGCCAGGCTTCCCTGTCCTTCACCATCTCCTGGAGCTTGCTCAAACTCATGTCCATGGAGTCAGTGATGCCATCCAACCATCTCATCTTCTGTCATCCCCTTCTCCTCCTGCCTTCAATCTTTCCCAGCATCAGGGTCTTCTCTAACGAGTCAGCTCTTTGCATCAGGTGGCCAAAGTATTGGAGCTTCAGCTTCAGCATCAGTCTTTTCAATGACTATTCAGGGTTGATTTCCTTTAGGACTGACTGGTTTGATCTTCTTGCAGTCCAAGGGACTCTCAAGAGTCTTCTCACAGGTAGAAAGTCTCTCAATTGCTGAAATAGTACAGAGGATAGAGTCTCTGTTGGGAATGATGACTCAGTGAAAACTGGGCTCCCCTCCACTTTTTTTCGATTTCCTCTATTTTTTAATTTATTGGCGAAAAAGGTGGTCATAGATGTCTCATCACCTTCATTTTACAAATCACTTGTTCCTATTTCCAACATTATTTATATGTGTGATATTTTTAGTCTATTTTCCTTGCTGTCCTCAATTTTAATCTTTATTTCATTTTAACTGATATTTTAAATTGAAGTATAGTTTATTTTTGTACTTGCTAAGTCACTTCCATCATGTCCGATTCTTTGTGATCCTATGGACTATAGCCTGCCTGGCTCCTCTGTCCATGGGATTCTCCATGCAAGAATACTGGAGTGGATTGCCATTTCCTTCTCCAGGGATATCTTCCCAGACCAGGGATAAAACCTACATCTCTTATGTCTCCTGCACTGGCAGGTGGGCTGTTTACCACTAGAGCCACTTGGGAAGATATAGTTGATTTGCAATGTTGTGTTAATTTCTGCTGTGCAGTAAAGTGATTCAGTTATACAAATATATACATATTCTTTTCCATGATGGTTTATCACAGGATATTGCATATAGTTCCCTGTGCTACACAGTAGGACCTTGTTGTTGATCTGTCCTCCACTTTCAAAGAGAAGCAAAGAGACAGTGAAAAATGTATTTCTGTTATTACTGTTTTCAGGCTTGTCCAAGGTAAAATACACATGGTCCCTTCAATATGTACAGAGGCAGAAAAACAGTCAAATTCATCTGAGTCTACTGTTGCTTTCTGTGAATCTAAGATGAAAGGCGTGTAGTCTCTGATCAAAGGCAAAAAACTTGACTGAGTTGCCTGAAACCTGTCAAGGTGCCAACACATAACAGGGGGGAGCTGTCTGACCCTCAGTGTTTAAGAAAGATCAAGGATGCGGTGGATGTGGGCCATGGCAGAGCTGAAGTGGAGGATGTACCCAGAGGGAGATAGGGAGCTTGGAGCTGGACTGGTTTGAGTGCGGGAGGCCAGGAACTTGCAGAAGGGCTTAGCAGAGATGCCGGAAAGCGCTGAGAAGGAACCTGGTCCTAGTCCTTCTGGAATGCAGGGAACACATAGGCATACATAAGAATTCGTGTCCAGTCCACCCTCAGCAGCTGCTGCTTCTCGGCCCGAGAAGCAGACCTCCGGGAGGCTGGGGCCATGCCCTGGCACAAGAATGAGGGAACTTCGAGTCTCCTGGCCAAGGTCTCAGAATGCCTGTGTCCTTCAGGCTTCCCGCCCAGGTTTTCCACCTCATTTAATGTTAAAGTTATACACGAAGGCTCTCCTTCTAAACTGGGGTGTTCTGGGGACAACATCAGCTCTTTGATTCACTGGAAGCCAGTTGCTATGGTTCTGAATAGATACGCCCCCACAAAGTTCATATGTTGAAATCCTAATCTCCAAGGTGATGATGGTATTTGGAGGTGGAACCGTTGGGAGGTGATCTGGCCACAAGAATCCTCACATGCAGGTGGGCTCGGATTTGAAAATAATGGCTATGCTGCTGAGGCACAGCCTATGGCTAGAAGACGTAAAGACTGAATCTCCCGAGAACCCCACCTCAGTTCTGTGGGCCAGATGGGCCCTTGTGGAGTTCCAGTTGAACCCAGAAGAAATAAGTGAGCCCAATTGTCAGTCAGAGACAAGCCCGGGATCACCCAGTCTACAGGAGGGGCCAGGCTTGGGGTCCTCTTGAAAGCAGCCGGAACCAGACTCAGGTTCCCCCCAGGGTCAGCGAGATCCAGGCCTGGAGTTGCCCCAAAGCCAGCAGAAGTCGAGTCCTGAATTCCACCGACTTCAGTCAAAGCCAAGTGAGAACCCAAGTTCTCCCAGGATCAAGGTGAAGCAGACTCAGAATTGTGCAAGAATAAGGAGGAGCTGACCCTGGGGTCCCCCGATATCAGTTGCAGCCGGGCTCAGGATCACTAGAGCCTTACCCCTGTCTCTTATACACATNGCCAAGTGAGAACCCAAGTTCTCCCAGGATCAAGGTGAAGCAGACTCAGAATTGTGCAAGAATAAGGAGGAGCTGACCCTGGGGTCCCCCGATATCAGTTGCAGCCGGGCTCAGGATCACTAGAGCCTTACCCCGGTCAGCATCTCTGGGTCCTGAGCCCTCCAAGCCACTACAGGAGCTGACACCCCAGTTGCCCGGCTCCCCACGGGATCAGCATGAGCAGGGCAAGGTAGCTTCAGCTGGGCAGCCGGCAAGAGAAGGCCTCGTGCCAAAGAAGTGAAAAAGTTCTTCTGCCTAGGCCCCTGCATCCAAGAAGCCAAAGGAGGAGGAGGTTCCTATAATCCCAAAAGGGAAGTGCAAGTCTGGGGCGGGTGTGGAAGGACCACTCAAAGAAGAGGTTCTCCCAGATGGTTCAGGACAAGCCCCTGCACACATCCCGGCAGCGGAAGATGAAAGACCGGCAGGAGAGGAAGCTGGCCAAGGACTTCCCCCGGCACCTGGAGGAGGAGAAGGAGCGTCGCCATAGGGAGAACTTGAAATGCCGCCTGGAGGAGGAGCGGGAGGCAGAGATCGTCCAAGTGATTAGAAACCCTGCCAAGCTCCAGCGGGCGAAGAAGCAGCAGCTGCGATCCATCGAGAAGCCGGACACGCTGACCCAGCTGCAGAAACCACCGCCTCAGCAGCCGGCAGCCGAGGTCTGAGCTCAGGACCGCCAAGGNAGATCGTCCAAGTGATTAGAAACCCTGCCAAGCTCCAGCGGGCGAAGAAGCAGCAGCTGCGATCCATCGAGAAGCCGGACACGCTGACCCAGCTGCAGAAACCACCGCCTCAGCAGCCGGCAGCCGAGGTCTGAGCTCAGGACCGCCAAGGCCTTCTGTGGCCAACCGCCGTGTCCACACGGCAGCTCTCGGGCGACTGGCCACACGCCTCTGCTGACCCGACACCCCGGCTCCATGGCTCCCAGACAGGGCTGGCGGGCAGATTTCAGAGGAACAGGGGGAGCCTGGAACCTCGCAGACTGGAGGCGGGAAGAGGGTCAGCCTCCTCCTCCCCCCTCCCATGCCCCCTCCTTTCCAAATGCCTTCAAACCAAGAAGAGTAATTTCTGGTTCCTCAGGGAACTGATGACTGGAGGGGTGACTCCCCAGAATGTGTATGCTCTGTCTCAGGGTCCTGGGTCCAACCCAGACCAGGAGGCTGGAGTCAAGTGTCAAGCTCCTCCCACGCCCACCTTCCCAAAGGCTGCTTTTGGGTCCATCTGCACCCCACTGACCCTGTCACCCAGAAGAATTAATCCAGCTCCACCATACTTTCTAAAACTTAAGGTTAAAATGGGGAGGTTGCAAGGGGCAGGGTATCTCCAGCTCTGCCTTTTCTGTCTCAGACTCTGCAGAAGCCTCTCCCCTCCCACCTGAGTTCTGATTAACTCATTACATCCAGTCTCCAGCAGAAATCTGTATGGAACACCTGCTGTGTACAGGCACAATTCTAGGTATCGGGGAATACAGACAAAAGTTACTGCCTTCAAAGAGCTTTCATTCTGATGGAAAAAACATAATAAACAATAAAGTGTAAAAAAAAAAAAGAGCCCTCACGAATGGGATTCAGTTCAGTTCAGCTCAGTCACTCAGTCGTGTCCAACTCTTTGCGATCCTATGAATTGCAGTACGCCAGGCCTCCCTGTTCACCACCATCTCCCGGAGTTCACTCAGACTCACGTCCATTGAGTCCGTGATGCCATCCAGCCATCTCATCCT
>SJYV01054300.1:0-10427 GCA_006410875.1 Neotragus pygmaeus
AGGTTTTATCATTCTTAGAACCAACAACAAACACTAACTGAGTACTCAGAGGCCGAGGACAAATGAGGTTCAAGCCTGAAATCTTTTTTCCTCTTGCTCCTCTCAGGTTTCTCCTCTAGTGTAGGAGAGAGGGTACAGACTGACAGTAAACGCAAACAATCACAAAAGCGCAGCAACAAGCCAAGACCACGGTGGGAAACACATGCCAGAAACTTTCTGAAGGCGAGAGGGTGGAGGAACACTAACCAGAAACAATGTGATTCCCACCACGGCTTGGAAAGGGCTCCAGACCTGGAGGTTCCAGGTGGCAGGAGATGCTGGGCTAATTCCAAAGTCAAAAGTCTGCATAAAGAACGCTGCTGCTCCTCAGCCCAACCAATGACCACCGATTCCAGAAGTTAAAGAGGCTCTGGAGTCAACAAGCCAGGAGAGGGCAGGAGTGAGGCATGGAGAGGAAAAGGAGAGGATTAAGTGTCAGACTGCCACTAAGGAGGAGTGGGACCATGGAGCCTCCCAAGCAGAACAGAGGATTCTTAATCTAGAGAACAGAAGGGTCCCGGAGACGAGATGGCAGAGATACCTGGGTCCTCCAATAAAAGCACTGGACAACTCCCAAATGAAAGTGGCCAAACATAGTCTACGCATGCAAACACAGCTTCCGATCAGCTTCTTAGGGTTCCACCTAAGACAGACAGACAACCAAGACTTACCAGATTCCAGATGAAGTCTCTGAGAGAGAGTGACACTAAGAACAAATCCCAGCGAAAAGAGAAACAACGTAGGGAACAAGAACAACAAAAAGAATCATGCTTTTACTATCCTCAAGGAGTTAACAGAAGAAACAGCACTGATATCAGGACTGGACACGAGAAAGACAAATAATCAGAGAACAAGAACGAACTAGGGGGAGGACACCCATAGGAGCGCACACAAATTTAAAAGAAACACTGGAAGATACAGCCATCTCCCAGAAAGCAAAATGGAAAGAGAAAACAAAACAAAAACCCAGAAACTAGAAAATCAAGCCTCCTGAGAATTCATCAGTGGTCCAGTGGTTAGGCCTCAGCACTTTCACTGCCAAGGCCCAGGTTCAATCCCTGGTCACAGAACTAAGATCCTACAAGACGTATGACACAATCAAAAATCATATAAATCAAGGCCCTTTTCAAGGCTTCCAATCTCTGATTAATTAGAACTCCAAGGAATTCCCTGGTAGTCCAGGGGTTAGGAATCCACAGTTTCACTGCAGGGGGGCGCTGGTTCAACCCCTGGTCAGAGAACTAAAGACCCCATGGACTGCAGTACGCCAGGCTCCCCTGTCCTTCACTGTTTTCTAGACTTGCTCAAACTCATGTCCATTGAGTCAGCGATGCCATCCAACCATCTCATTCTCTGTAGTCCCCCTTCTCCTCCTGTCTTCAATCTTTTCCCAGCATCAGGGTCTTTTCTAATAAGTCAGCTCTTTGCATCAGGTGGCCAAAGTACAGGAGCCTCAGCATCAGTCTTTCCAAAGAATATTCAGGACTGATTTCCTTTATGACTGACTGGTTTGATGTCTCTTAACATACCATATAATAACTCTTTATCTTCTACTGACTGAATGAATTAAGTCTCTGAATTACCAAAATCACCTCCTAGAGCACTCTGGGTTTTCTGTAGAGGTCTTAGTACCTCAATAGGAAAGACACATCACATTCCCATAAAAGGGCAAGAGAATGCTGATGGAAAAACTTTCGTTTTCAATGGGCTGACCGGAGAACAGTACCAAGTGATAAAAATACAATGACTATAGATTTTAGGTTTCTTTTGATCTATTAGGAATATTATAATAAACCTGTAATAAAATATATACTATAATAAACCTATAATAAAATCAACTGTCTAAAAAAACTTCAGTTTTTTACCATGACCCAGCAATCCTACTCCTGGATTAATTATTCTAAAGAAATTAAAATTTATGCTCACATAAAGACCTGTACAGGGACTTCTTTGGTGGGCCAGTGGTTAAGACTCTACCACATTCTCAATGGAGGGTGCAGATTCAATCCCTGGTGGGGAACTAAGATCCCTTTTGCCACATGGTATGGCCCCCCCACCAAATAAAAGTGGAATGAAATAAAAATTCATCTGATAGAGTAAATGGCGAGAAGATGAATGACATTCTTAAAAAATAAGAACCATCATCAGGGGACTTTAACCTATTTCAAAAAATCAAAATGTACAATCAAAAGCTGCAGTAATAAAAATACCATGACTGGGTATAAAACTAAATAAGTTAAATCAGAGAAACAAAAGGAAATTTAGCAATCGGGGGAAAGAACCAATGATCCTGGGAAAGCAGTAATGCATCTAGGGGGAAAAAAGTTCTCTACACCACATACTAATCCTCCAAAATACACAGTAAGTCAATTAAACATTTAAATGCCAGTCACAGCAGTATTTAAAGAAAAAAACAGAATCATTTTTACAATCTGGGAAAAAAGTAAACTGTTCTCACCAAGACATGAAACCCAGATAGATCAGACCGATGTCTAAAAACACATAAAAGGTTTAAATCACTAAGAGTAAAAGAGAAAAGAAACACAGATAAAGGATATACAACAGGAAGCTTATTTTAAAAAGAAAATATAAATGACACAAATATATGAAAATATCATCAATCTAAGTAGCTATCAAAAAAGCAATCTTTTTTAAAAATATCATTTTTTGCTTTATCCAATAGACAAAAATTATCTATAGTGTTAGCAAGGGTGTAGAAAAATAGGCACTCTCATTCATTTTGGTAGGCTAATAAAATAGCAAGACATTCTCTCAAAACCAATTTAGCAGTACCTAGTACTCTTGCCTGGAAAATCCCATGGACGGAGGAGCTTGGTAGGCTACAGTCCATGGGGTTAAGAAGAGTCAGACACGACTGAGCGGCTTCATTTTCACTTTTCACTTTCAGGCACTGGAGAAGGAAATGGAACTCACTCCAGTGTTCTTGCCTAGAGAATCCCAGGGACAGGGGAGCCTGGTGGGAGGCTGTCTATGGGGTAGCACAGAGTCGGACATGACTGAAGCGATGCAGCAGCAGCAGCATTACAGTATTAAAATGCAGAAACATCACTTTGCTAACAAAAGGTCCATATAGTTAAAGCTACGATCTTTCTCAGTAGTCATGTACAGATGTAAGAGCTGGACCATAAAGGCTGCACACCAAAGAATTGATGCTTTTGAACTGTGGTGTTAGAGAAGACTCTTGAGAGTCCCTTGGACTGTAAGGAGATCAAATCAATCACTCCTAAAGGAAATCAACACTGAACATTCATTGGAAGGACTGATGGTGATGGTGAAGCTTCAATACTTTGGCCACTTGATGCCAAGAGCTGATTCACTGGAAAAGACCCTGATGCTGGCAAAGATTGAAGGCAAAAGGAGAAGGGGGTAGCAGAAGATGAGATGGTTAGACAGCATCACTAATTCAATGGACATGAATTTGAGCAAACTCTGCGAGGTAGTGAACAGAGAAGCCGTGGGGTCACAAAGAGTCAGACACAACTTATCACCTGAACATCAACAAACTACAGTCTCACATTCCCTCTGAACCAGGACTTCCAGACATCTAGGAATTTATCCTACAGAAACACTCTTAATAAAGGACAGAAAGTTATGTTTAAGGACATTCAGCGCAGATGTTTGTAATAGCAAAAAAAATCAGAAACCACCCAATGCCCATCAATATAGGTAAACTATGGTGCCAGCACACACTAGAAGGCAACGTCCCATTAAACAGAGTATATCAGATCTAGAAGCACTAAAATTCAGATGTGATAAAGGCGTGACAGAGTACTCGCTAAGAAAAACTACCATTATGTCCTTTCTTGTTAAAATAAACAAAAATTACTGTGTATATAAAAAAACTGTGGTAAAACTGCTGAAAGTGATCCTCTGAGAAGAGAGAAAGTTTAAGGAATTTTATTTTCTGTATAATGAATTTCTATAATGTTTATATTTTACATGATTCTGGGTAAGGCCTACAATAGGGGGGAAAAAAGTAAAATCAATTTTTTCAGACCAAAAAAAAAAGTTATAAGTTACCCACTATCTAGTCAAATTCAAGCATTTCTGGAGAGAACACACTAGATGTAAACATGGCAAGTCTCACTCCAGCACACGTAAGTTATGTAAAAGGGGAGAGTGTCTGTCTTTCTCACTCCTCTTTTAACCCACTATCTCCATCTGTATATGGCACTGGCCTAGTAACTACCTGAAACTGGTTGGAGGAAATAAACTCAGGGGTTCTGTTCCTTATTTCAAAAAGTTTGGATCTCGGGCAGCAAAGAAACCGCCACTAACTCAAGCTATTTACTGATTCCAAAAGCAGTCCCAGCATCTCTATGGAGTCTTAACCAGGGAACTGCCTCTAAAATTGAGATGAAACGTGAAGAGGCAAATTTTTAGTTACAGTCTTTACTTATGACTCCAGTTAGAATAGACCAATGATGCAAAACCTTCTTCAGGTCCCAGAACACAGAGGAAGTTAGAATATTTGTAGGGCAAATTGTAGCAAACCCAGGGTGGGTCCTGCTCCAGCAGGCCCTTGCACAGTGGACGGCAGGCCTCAGCACATCTTAACACTGCCTTGGCACACATCTCAGGAGGCTCCACTACATGGAAATCATTTCTTTAGTTTCCTTCAAAAGTAACATTACGTTCATTCAATAAATATTTATCAAGTACAGGGGGAGAATGGATACATGCATATGTATGGCTGAGTCCCTTCGCTGTTCACTTGAAACGATCACAACACCATGTTAATCGGCTATATCCGAATACAAAATAAAGGTTTTTTAAAAAAATTTATTAAGTACTTAATAAGGCTTCCCTGGTGGCTCAGTGGTAAAGAATCCATGTCAATGCAGGTGATGCAGGTTCAATCCCTGGTCTGGGAAGATTCCCTGGAGAAGGAAAAAGCAATCCACTCCAGAAAATCCACTCTCTGGAAAATCCCATGGACAGAGGAGCCTGGGCGTTACAGTCCATGGAGTCGAAAGAGTCAGACACAACTTACCCACTAAACAACGAGGATCTAATATGTGCTAAATATGGTTAAGTGTTGATGTCTTCCCTATAGATTAGAGGGGAAAGACAGGTAAATAAGCAATTTGTAATATAATTGTAATTATAATAGTAAAACATATTATTTATGTAACTGTAGTGGTAAAAATGCTATCTAGGGAAAAAGTATCATGATTTTTAACATGAGTGCCATGCCTGGGGAAAGGGAGTCTGTCAATCACTACTTTCCCCAAGAAGTGACTCCAACACAAAAGGATGAAGTGTATTTTAGGCAAGAAACAGTAGGTACAAAGATCCAAATCCAAGAAACTATGTAAAAAAAAAAAGAGCAGAACAGGGGCTTTCCTGGTGGTCCCGTGGTTAAGAGTCCACTGTTCAATGCAGAGGTCACAAGTTTGATCCCTGGTTGGGAAACCAAGACCCCACATGCCGCAGAGCGACTCAGCCTGTGTGCCACAACTAGAGAAAAGCCTGCACACCAGCCAATGGCCCATGTGTCTCAATGAAGACCCAGCACACCCAAAAACCAAACACACCAGAACAGTTCTGTGCTGCACAAAAACAATGTGAGGAGGGAGTTAATTAAGGAGCAGTTTTAATGGAAGTGTTTTTGATCAACATGGAATGTGGTTGAGCAGAAAGCAAATATGACAAAAATTAGGAAAGCATGTGCCCTTCTACATAATAACCTATCAAACATAAGCTGTGAGATCAATGTTTGGGGAGATGAAGAAGCTTCTTGAGGATAAATCTATAAAAACAGTCAACACTTGATTTTTGCAAGTACCATGAGCTTTTAATGAAGTTAAACATTTTTACTGTGGTGGTACACATTTACCACTGAAAAAGAACGCTACCTCTTCATAAAGGCAAAGATCATTCAAACATCCAATATGTAATCTTTACAACAGGTAAAGAAATGAGAAAGTAAAAGAACTCCCAGGATAATTAATATATAAGCTTCCTATTCTTAAAAAATGTTTAATTAGCTTACAGAAAGTCCAAATATATACATTGTATTCCTCTTTCTCTCACATGGAAATAAACAGAAAAGTGTATTAACTGAAATCAAGTATAATTTGTTACTTACCTCTCTGCCTGTAAGGATGTGTCTTGCCAACTTCACTTTTGCAAAATTCCCCTTGCCGATAGTTTTTAACAGCCTGTAGTTTCCAATGTGAGGCTGTTCATCTGCACAGGAAGCTATAGAGTTTCTACACCGTGCTCCAGAGCGCCCAGAGCGCGAGGTTACTTCTTGCCGCCCATCTCCATGTGACGTGTGCTACAATGAAACAGACAACAAAGGATAGGAAATGAGGAACCCACAGTAGCTGACAAGGTTTAAGAGTCTCTAGTTGAAGAAACAAAACATCACTGCTTTAATTTTAATCCCAATACATATGGTACTTTATGGGGACTTGCCCATGAGGCAAATAAAATGCTGAGAAGAGAAATACCAGTCTTGAACTTCAACTGGGTGTTCAGATAGATGAGATTATTTTCTGTATGTGGCTATACCATAAAATAGGAGAAAGACGACTGCCTTACAGTCATAAAGAACCTAACTTTCCCACATGCTATTAAATATACCAGAACATATTATACTTAACACACCTTATGATATAGGTTGAACAGGTAGCATCACCATTCACCAGATGAGGATACCTTGAGATTCACCACCAAATCACTAGTGAGAAATCCAAAGAGAATATGGATTCCCAACTTCTTTCTAAACTATGCTGCTAACAGTGATGTTTAAGACAATGTGTGCCAGACTCTAAAGCCCTTGATAAACATTTGTTGAACAGATGAATACAGTACTCAACATACTCCAAAAAGGTAAAACAAATCAAACGCCTCTAACCACATTAAACAGAAATATGCTCGGGTTACACACGCCTGTCGCGGACAGCTCTGCACGCATGAGCCACCAGCTGCGCAGTGCTCCCTCTGACCCCACCCTTGCCCAAAGGCTGCCACACCCCACTGCCTACCTCCCAGGAGCGCTAACTGCTTCCCCTCCTCTCAGGACAGTGTCAAGCACCTTCATCCCTTTCTCCTCTCTAAGTTTTTGTCCAGGAAAACGTCCCTTGTTTCTCACATTCTCTCTCTACCTGTAGGTCAAAACAAGCCTGATTCTAGGTGCTAAACGTAAGAAACTACACTTTGTAACACATTCTTATCAAGGGAAAATGAAAAAAAAAACTAGTGTTTTACAGTGAAAGCTTAAGAATTTGTGCCATCAACCTCTGAATTCCTCAAAAGATATCCTTTTCAGAATGTCCACGTTAATTTCCATCTACATTTTTATATTCCTCTAAGTAAATCTCTGTTGCTCCTGTACCAAGTTTTGAGATAGGTTTTCTTCTATTTTAAGTTAAAAAGACTTTTACAAACTGGTTACAAATCTAAACAACTTTATTCCTATAGCAAAAAGATTCTAATTTTCAAATGAGAATTTTGGGAAAATAGCCCATTACAAACGAGGAATAGCAAGGAGAGATAAGGCCTTCAATAAACAATCCAAAGAAGTAGTGGAAAACAACAGAATGGGAAAGACTAGAGATCTCTTCAAGAAAACTGGAGATATCAAGGGAACATTTCATGCAAGGATGGGCACAATAAAGGACAGAATGGCAAGGGCCTAACAGAAGCAGGAGACTTAGAAGAGGTGGTGAGAATACACAGAACTGTACAAAAAAAGTCTTAATGACCAGGATAACCATGACGGTGTGGTCACTCACCTAGAGCCAGACACCCTGGAGTGTGAAGTTAAATGGGCCTTAGGAAGCATTACGACAAACAAAGCTAGTGGAGGTGATGGATTCTAGCTGAGCTACTGAGAAAGATCCTCAAAGATGATGCTGTTAAAAGTACTGCACTCAATATGTTGGCAAATGTGAAAAACTCAGCAGTGGCCACAGGCCTGGAAAAGGTCATTTTCATTCCAATCCCAAAGAAGGGCAGTGTCAAAGAACGTACATTGTGTACAACTGCACTCATCTCACACGCTAACAAGGTAATGTTCAAAACCGTTCAAGTTAGGCTTCAACAGTACGAAAACCGAGAACTTCCAGGTGTACAAGCTGGATTTAGAAAAGGCAGAGGAACAAGAGATCAAATGCCAGCATCTGCTGGATCACAGAAAAAGCAAGAGAATCCCAGAAAACTACCTATTATGCTTCAGCAACTAGGCTTAAGCTTCTGACTGTGTGGATCACAATAAACTGTGGAAAATTCTTAAAGAGCTGGGAATATTAGACTACCTTACCTGCCTCCTGAGAAAGCTATTTGTATGCAGATCAAGAAGCAACAGCTATTTAAAATCTTACATGCAACAACTGCCTGGTTCAATACTGGGAAAGGAATATGACAAAGAGTATGTCAAGGCTATATATTGTTACCTGCTTATTTAACATATATGCAGAGTACATTATGCAAAACGTCAGGCTGGATGAATCACAAGTTGGAATCAAGATGGCATGGAGAAACAACCACCACCTCAGATATGCAGATGCTATCACCCTAATGGCAGAAAGAGAAGAGGAACTTAAAGAGCCTCTTTATGAGGGTGAAAGAAGAGTGAAAAAGCTGGTTTAAAACTCAACATTCAAAAAACAAAGATTACGGCATCCAGTCACTTCATGGCAAATAGAAGGGGAAAAAGTGGAAGCAGTAACAGATTTTCTTTCCTGGGCTCCAAAAATCACTGCAGATGGTGACTGCAGCCATGAAATTAAAAAGACGTCTGCTTCTTGGAAGGAAAGCTATGACAAATCTAGACACCATATTAAAAGGCAGAGACATCACTTTGCTGACAAAGGTCCATCTAGTCAAAGCTATGGAGCTTTTTTAGAAGGAAATCAACCCTGAATATTCATGGAAGGACTGGATGCTGAAGCTCCAATGCTTTGGCCACCTGATGTGAAAAACCAACTCACTGGTAAAAAAAGACCCTGATTCTGGGAAAGATCGATAGCAGGAGAAGAAGCGGGCAGGAGAGGATGAGATGGTTGGATAGCATCACCGATTCAATGGACATGAGTTTAAAGAAAATTCTGGGAGATAGTGAAGGTCAGGAAAGCCTGGCATGCTGCAGTTCAAACAGCAACAAAGTACGGTTTTAAACTAATTTTGGTAAACTTGTTTGATATATGCTTATTTCCAAACTATACATAAGTTTCATAAAAACAAGGACAGTAACTTACTATTCCTTGTATCTTAGAACAGTAGTTGACATATATAACAGGTACTTAATAAACACTGGAAAGTGAAAAGCATTAGTTGCTCAGTCATGCCCAACTCTTTGTGACTCCATGGAAAGCAGCCCACCAGGCTCCTCTATCCATGGGATTTTCCAGGCAAGGATACTAGAGAGGTCTGCCATCTCCTTCTCCAGGGGATCTTCCTGATTCAGGGATCAAACCTGGGTCTCCCGCACTGCAGGCAGATTCTTTAGCAACTGAGCCGTTCAGTTCAGTTTAGTCGCTCAGTCGTGTCTGACTCTTCGAGACCCCATGAACCGCAGCACGCCAGGCCTCCCTGTTCATCACCATCTCTCAGAGTTCACTCAGACTCACGTTCATCGAGTCCGTGATGCCATCCAGCCATCTCATCCTCTGTCGTCCCCTTCTCCTCCTGCCCCCAATCCCTCCCAACATCAGAGTCTTTTCCAATGAGCCAACCCTTCGCATGAGGTGGCCAAAGTACTGGAGTTTCAGCTTTAGCATCATTCCTTCCAAAGAAATCCCAGGGCTGATCTCCTTGCAATCCAAGGGACTCTCAAGAGTCTTCTCCAACACCACAGTTCAAAAGCATCAATTCTTCGGCGCTCAGCCTTCTTCACGGTCCAACTCTCACATCCATACATGACCACAGGAAAAACCATAGCCTTGACTAGACGGACCTTAGTCGGCAAAGTANAACTGGAATTCCATCGCCTCCACTAGCTTTGTTCATAGTGATGTTTTCTAAGGCCCACTTGACTTCACATTCCAGGATGTCTGGCTCTAGGTGAGTGATCACACCATCATGATTATCTGGGTCATAAAGATCTTTTTTGTACAGTTAAGGATACTTAATAAATGACTGAATTGGGAAAAGACATTAACATGTATCCAAGCCTCCCAAAGGGCCCATCCTCTGGTGGCAGGCTCCCTGGTTTCCTCCAGGGCACCTCCTTTAGTTTCAGGGCTCTATAAACTGGGCCCATTCCCTCCAACCCTGAGAGGGGCTAAGGTTCTCCTTGATGCACCCTCAGTTCAGTTCAGTTCAGTCGCTCAGTCCTGTCTGACTCCTTGCGACCCCATGAATTGTAGCACGCCAGGCCTCCCTGTCCATCACCAACTCCCAGAGTTCACTCAGAC
>SJYV01054301.1:0-10881 GCA_006410875.1 Neotragus pygmaeus
TGAAGGAGGTCAACCCTGGGATTTCTCCGGAAGGAATGATGCTAAAGCTGAAACTCCACTACTTTGGCCACCTCAGGCGCAGAGTTGACTCATTGGAAAAGAGTCTGATGCTGGGAGGGATTGGGGCCAGGAGAAGAAAGGAACGACAGAGGATGAGATGGCTGGATGGCATCACTGACTCGATGGACATGAGTCTGAGTGAACTCCGGGAGTTGGTTATGGACAGGGAGGCCTGGGGTGCTGTGATTCATGGGTTTGCAACGAGTCAGACAAGGCTGAGGACTGAACTGAACTGAACTGAAATAGCTATGCTAAATAGTAAAATATTCTGAAATCACATTGTTTGTACCACATTATAAGAAAACATTTGGTGGTTTATTAAGGGAAATTGGACCTACAGAAAGATTTCAGTAAATAAACCTTGACTGTTGCTATGGCTTTGTTTAAACAAAACATCAGATGTTTGAGGCATGTATAATATGTGATTGTTGTTATTCATATAACTTCCATATTGTTGACTCTTGAAGCAGTTCCTTAATAAGCACTTTGTTATTTCATATGTCTTTCAAACATTTCACTTGGAAGCATCAGTTTTGAAGACAGTCTTTTAAACATTTCCAGAAGTAAACCTATAATCTCCAAAAAGTGTACCATTTCCAAGTTATTTATAAGAGTATTAAAGTGGTTTCATTCCCTCAGGTTTGACATTGTGGTATCATCTTTGTCTCTTTCTTTTCCTCAGTTCTAATTGATTTTTTCTCCTTAATCACTTTCTGTAACTCACCTTTTTTCTTCTCCAGTCAATGACCACTACTAGCCTATGTTCTCAATAGTTTAATGTCCTCCAAATTTTTTCCATTCACACCACTTGCCAAATACTGCTTTACTGTTCATTATATGTTAGATACTCTTCTGATTGTTGAGGAAACAGCAAACAATAAGCTAGACATGATTTCTGCTGTCATGGAATGCACTAGAAGGTAAGATTGTAGTGGGAGTGGAAGGATTTTAAATAATGACAAATGCTGATACATGCCATAGAATTGGGCTTCCCTGATAGTTCAGCTGGTAAAGAATCCACCTGTAATGCAAGATACCCCGGGTTGATTCCTGGGTCAGGAAGATCCACTGGAGAAGGGATAGGCTACCCACTCCAGTATTATTGGGCTTCCCTTATAGTTCAGCTGTAAAATCATTGGATAGCAAGCACTTAAGCAGAGGAGGGAGATGGTGGAGAGACAGACAAAGAAAATCTTTGAGGAGATGGGTTCTGAGCTAAGACTTGAAGAAAATGGGCCAGGAAGAGATGATTAGGCTGGGTGAGATTGAGTTGAAGGAATTGATCCTCTGGTTCTCTCTAATTGATGTCACCTCAGGCTGGCTGGAGATCCTGCCCCACTTTATCTTCTCATGACTAATGATGATGGCTCTGCTACTGCTATTATCTCCACATTCTTGTACTATCTCTTGTGGTTTCATCGCTCCTCATCCATACCTTTGTAATTAGTCACTTTGTAAATAAAATCTCAAATTATCTTAATTTCAGCATACCATCTGTTTCCTGCTGGCTCCCTGACTGATGCAGCAATTTGTATAGAAATGGCCTTGGGAAAGAGGGCCTCAGAATTGGATTCTGTTGTTGTGCTAGTCATATATTAGAGTAATGCAGGATGACAGTCTTGCTGGGTGAGGAAGGAGGTAAATGGGATGTAGATGGGACACAGGTGATCTAAGGTATGTTCTGGCTTCAGGATTACTGAAATTGTCATTGCTGGTGGTATGAGATGAAGTGCACATGAGGTCAAAGCCTGGAGAAATCATAGCTCTGAGTCATTTAGTTGCTACCACACATAGTGATTATGGGATCCCCTGGATTTTCATATTATACCTTAAGAATGTACATAAGAATAAAATAATATGAGCCATGAACACAAATTAAGCACACCAGGGAAGAAACACAGCCCGCTATGGCAGCTTCAAATCATGTTCTGTATGTAGGACAAATATGAATGAGGTCCAGGCCCTGGATCTGTTTGGAACATAAAACTTGCAGGGCCATTTCAATCCTCAAAACATCATATTTTTCATGCTAAAGTGAGAAGTCAGCAAGGAATGGGACACTGAGCCATAGAATAAAATTAGTTAGGCATATACATACAGGGCTGAAATCTTAAATCTCTAAGTAACCTCTGCCCATGGAAGTAGTGCTTCCCTGCCTTGCTGTTGTTTTTCAGCCACTAACTCATGTCTAACTCTTTGTGACCCTATGGACTACAGCACAAGTTTTCCTGTCCTTCATTATATCCTGGAGTTGGCTCAAATTAATGTCCATTGAGTCAGTGATACTATCCAACCATCTCATCCTCTACCAACGCCTTCTCCTCCTGCCCTCAATCTTTCCCAGCATCAGTGTCTTTTTCAATGAGTTGGCTCTTTGCATCAGGTGGCCAAAGTATTGGAGCTTCAGTATCAGTCATTCCAGTGACTATTGAGGGTTGATTTCCTTTAGGAATGTTTGGTTTGATCTTTGGTTTGATTTAATTTAAATGGCACACAAGTTATTACTGATCCTTCTCAGAACATAGTACCACTCATTGACTCTGAATCTACAAAACACTTGGATATAAAGAAACCTACTTGGGAGTAAACAGTTTATAATCCAAAGACTTTTTTTTTTCTTTTTAATCTTGCTATTAATATTGACAAGGACCTAGAAAATAAGTAGAAAGAAGAGCTTATGGATGTTACCAAGAGAGAAAATAGAAAACTTAATGGGGCCAAATCCATTCATATTGATATGGATATCTTTGTCCAATATTTGAGAAGTGATGGATTGCTTAAGAGCCTGAAAATGAAGCTATGTTGGTGTTATGAACTGAGAGCTGTGTCCCTCCAAAAATGTGTTGAAACTCTACGCCTCACTATGATGGTGTTAGGAGATGAGACTTTTGGAAGGTGATAGGATTAGGTGATTAAGTCATAAAGATGGAGCCCCTAAGAATGTGATTTGTGGTCTCATATGACTCCCAAGTTTTCCCTATCTAAAAATGCTGGCACCTTTCTCTGACTTCCAAACCTCTAGACTTGTGAGAAATAAATGTTTTGTGTTTATACCATCCACTCTATGATATTTGTTTATAGCAGCCCTAATGGACTAAAATGGATAGTAGTATTCTGTACTCAGTGACATTCTACAGTTAATGGAATCAATATGCTTGAACTTATCTGCCACACTGTATAGGATGGATGTAAAATTTCAGTGAGTGGTGATGCTGGAATAGATCTATTGTGTGAAAGGCTCAAGAAAAAAAAAAAAAAAACAGTCCTTGCATCACAACATTGAGGCACACAGAAATCACTGACAAGGGAGCCATCATTGTCCTTGAAGGTGGTCATGGTAGGCTGCAACTATGCAATTAGGCTTCCTGATTTCAATATGAATCATGGCATTCAAGAGCAGGGTGGTTTGTAGCTGTCAGAAACTATGTAGACAATAACTACAGTAAACCAGAGGAATGGAATGATATAAAAATTATTTTAAAGATTCATAAAGATTTGTCATGAAAACACTTGTTGGGAGGTCACTAGAAATGGAACAGATGGGCAACCTTATAAGGAATTGCTTGTAATATATGGAGGATGGGAGGGTAAAAAATCAATATCATCTGAGGAGAAGATATCTTGAATTTCCCAAGCAAAAATTTATGGCTTCTTGTGCAAAAGTTCTCAAAGGTAAGTTCATTCTCTGTTCTGAAGTACCTTTATTAAGGAGTCAATGAAGGTTCTGGGAAAAACCATGCAATGTGGTCACAAAGACATCCTGTAAGTTTCTCCCAGACTATTGTTGTTTTCCCCCAGGATTTGTCATTTATTTTTCATCTTGTCATAATAGAGGAAGCAGAATATTGATCATCTAGGTATCACATATAACATCATGTGGATCTATTACATTAGTCATACCAATTGAAACTGGCACACAGGAAGCAGAACACACTTTTGATCCCTTAGTAAAATATTACATGATAGAATGCTAAAAGAAAACTCTATGAAGCCTCAAGAAATAGCACATCAATGAAATGTCTGAGAATTCAGAAACAAAATATTCAATCTAAAGGGAGATTTATGTCGCCATACTTTGTGCTATCTGGTCCAAACAAAGAGACACAAAACTTAGTGGACTTCTTTGGATGTGGATGTTTTAAGTGGGGCATAGGCCCATGACTCAGCAACCCAGTGATGCCAGCAGTGACTATTTCTGAAGGGAGTGTTATATAGAATCTATGCTAAGCCACAATAGGAAAACTGTAATCCTGACCCCACATGTTTTGGCCCCTGAAACAACTAATTGAAATGAAACTCTTGGCCTACTGCTAGTCCTGTTAGAAGATAAATCGCACACCATAAGTGACCAAGTGACTATACTACTCAAATTTAACATCATAAACTGTATATCAAAGCTACAAAAATGTTGTAATAATATGTGTATAATAGCATTTCATTATAAAATAAAAACACTGTGTATAAGATATGCTCAAACAAATACAAAAATCACCACATATTTGTAGAACTTATTTTTATGGCTGTGAGGGAGAAACCACATGATGTTTCTCTCCTAGCCTCTGGTGATTGCCAGAAATCCTTGACAATCCTTGACTTATACAGATATCATTTCATTTTCTGCTCCCATCTTCACATCACTTTCTGGGTATGTCTCTGTGTGCCCTTTTCTGTCTCTTCTAAAGGTAATCTCATTGGATGGAGGGCCCACTGTAATCCAATATGATCCTATTTGAACCCTTGACTAATTACATTTATAAAACTTCTATTTTCAAATAACTTCAGTTTGAGGGTTTGGGTGGATGAGAATTTTAAGAAGATACTATTCAACCTGCTATGTTACCAAAGGAGGGGATGCATTTTATGGCAAAGAAAATGCATCAAATATCTGAATTCCATGGAATTCACAGGCTGTCATGTGCCCCATCATTCAAGAACATCTGGCTTGATAGAATGGTAGAAGAGTGTCACAGAGATGGCTAATAATTAGCACTCCATCCATTGAAGGTATTACACACAAGATTTGCTATAGATTTCCTCTCATATATGGAGAAGGCAATGGCACCCCCACTCCAGTACTCTTGCCTGGAAAATTCCATGGATGGAGGAACCTGGTGGGCTATAGTCCATGGGGTCGCTAAGAGTAGGATACGAGTGAGCGACTTCACTTTCACTTTTCACTTTCATGCATTGGAGAAGGAAATGGTAACCCACTCCAGTGTTCTTGCCTGGAGAATCACAGGGATAGGGGAGCCTGGTGGGCTGCCATCTATGGGGTCGCACAGAGTTGGACATGACTGAAACGACTTGGCAGCAGTAGCAAGCAATATAAGCAGTATAAGTATAAGCAGAGAACATAGGCCTGGGAAACAAAAACCTTGTAAATATTATACTTAGTTGCCCAACAGATAGATACTTGATTCATATCTCTATGACTTTGGACTAAATGCATTTTTATCATTTTGAGTCTGAGGCAAGAATGATTTTAACAGAGGCCATAGAAATGAATTAAAAATTAAGACTGCCACATGATCTTTTTAGGCTTTTTAAGCTTCCTCACTGATAGGTACAGAAAGAGATTGTTGTCATGGTGACTGAATCTAATTTTCAGAAGGAAATTGGGTTTCTCAGGAATTTGTGTAAATCCAGGGGATTCTCTAGGACACAGCCAGGATTACTTCTTATGGTTGATCTTGTGTGTCCACTTTACTTAGCCATGGGGCCCAGATACTTGGTTGTACAGTCTGGGTGTGTCTGTAAGGATCTTTGCAATGAGATTAGCACCTGAATTTGTAGACTGAGTTAAGCAGATTGCCTTCCCCATTGTGAGTGGGCCCCATTCAATCCACTGAGAGGCCCAAATAAAATTAAAAAGTGAATAAAAGTGTTTTTTTTTTTTTTTTTTTTTTTAGTTTTTGTCTCTACATGCCTGTCTCTGACCTAGTACATCAGCCTTCCCTTGCCTTTAGACTCAAACTGGAACTTAACAGCATTATCTCTCTTAGTTCTCAGGCCTTTGGACTCAGACAAGATCATTTGCTGTCCTGGGTCTCTAGCTTGCCTAATTCAAATGTTGGATTTCTCTGTCACCATAATTGTATAAGCCAATTTCTTAAAAAAAAAAAAAAGACTATATGTCTATACATCTTTGTGTCTCCATCTCTATATTGATATCTAAGGTTTACCAATAGAAAACAGGTAATGTTAGAAGCATAGATATAGGTATAGCTATAGAGATCTCCTATTTGTTCTGTTTTTCTTTAGAATTTAGATTAACACTTTCATATCCTATCATTCAAATATAACAAAAATGCTTAATAATCCAAGAAAGATAAAGACAAGACAACCAAGGAGACAGATCCTATAGGAATGAAGATTTTTTTTTTTAGATGAGGGGCTCACAGAAGGCTCAGAAACTGTAAAATTATTGATGGAAAAAGACCACTATTATTTTCAGTTTAGTCCTTGTAATCAACTAGGGAGAGAAAAAAAGATAGCAGCTATGTTTCATGTGACTGAATTGTGTCCTTTCTCAATTTTTTTCCTTTATGTGAAGGACACAGTTGTGTCCAATATTTTAGGTTTTGTTTGAAAGTGACTGTGAACTGCCATTATCTCATGATTTGGAGACATTGTGTATCATCTGAGTTAGGATCACGTTTTCACCATTGTGATACAGGACAAAAGTGGGAAATGAGGGACAAAATACAGACACTGTATCATGCATGCTCAGTCACTTCAGTCGTGTCTGATTTTTTGTGACCTCATGGACTGCAGTCCCATGCTCCTCTGCTCATGGGGACTCTGCAGGCAAGAATACTGGGGTGAGTTGCCATGTCCTCCTCCAGGGGATCTTCCTGATCCAGGGATCAAACCCCCATCTTTTATGTCTCTGGCATTGGCAGGTAGGTTCTTAACCACTAGCACAACCTGGCACGGATATCTCCCATTAATCCCAGTGATCCCATTGATTCACTCTCTACCTATCTCTACCTTCCTTATTGCCTTGCAAGGCTGACCTATATGGCCTGCATTGTAGCCTGTATAGCCNCTGGGGTGAGTTGCCATGTCCTCCTCCAGGGGATCTTCCTGATCCAGGGATCAAACCCCCATCTTTTATGTCTCTGGCATTGGCAGGTAGGTTCTTAACCACTAGCACAACCTGGCACGGATATCTCCCATTAATCCCAGTGATCCCATTGATTCACTCTCTACCTATCTCTACCTTCCTTATTGCCTTGCAAGGCTGACCTATATGGCCTGCATTGTAGCCTGTATAGCCTGACTTCCAGTTATGTTTGGCTAGTGAAGATTTCAGACAGAAGAGTGCAGGAAGGTTACTGACTGAGATCAGGAGGCTTGCTTATTCCCTGTGAAGGTGACTTGAGCTGCTGTTTTATTGACAATGTTCTTAAGGTAGACACTGTGTGTGGATTTCTCTCCTGTCTCCACCAATTTCTGCCTCTACCTATACTGTTAAGGCTAAAGATAGTAACAGTTCTGCAGTTGCTCCTAGCCCTATTTCCTCTAGTTCTGTTGCATTGCCCTTTGTGATCCTCCCTCACATTTATAATGAGTTTCTTTTAAGTAAACCCTTCGCAATAATGTTAATGTGATCGTACCCTCTGTTTCCTGTTAAGACCCTGTTGATACAACTGTTATCTCTTAGTTGATGCTGACACCTAAACTAACGATAAAACAAGCTGGGGAGTTTTGTTTTTTCCCCTAAGGTAATATTTCTGGCCTCTGATTAGTTTCATTTTCTCACTTAATAATGCACCACTGATAACAAACATGGTCTTGGCAATCTTTGCAGCAAATTCTATGATTCAATTTTTTATGTCCTAGGAGATAAATGCCCCCTTCCCAATTAGAAAGAGATAGAAGTTAAAATAGTCAGAGGATAATAAAGAAAACAGGTAATGGCAGATATAGAAGATGAAGTTGGACTGGCAAGTAATATAATGAACAAGGTAATCAAATGGTAGAATAAAGTATTAGAATGCTCAAAATTCTACAAACCAGGCTTCAATAATACGTGAACTATGAACTTCCTGATGTTCAAGCTGGTTTTAGAAAAGGCAGAGGAACCAGAAATCAAATTGCTAACATCCGCNATGAGTCATCAATTGATTTTTAAGGCTTGTAAGAAAAAACTTAGTCTCAGGACAGACTTTATCTATTACAGTTACATTCAGTTCTATGTACCAAATATGAACATACATGGCTCTGAGGTCTGGCATTTGAGTACTAAAATTTAGTGTACTGAATAGAGCTAGAGCAGTACAAGAGAAATATTTTGATTGTTGAAAAATAATTGTATGAAAATCTACAGCAATGCTCTTTTCGTAATAGATTTCTAAATCCCCCAAATGGCAGCATTACTCAAGATAAAATTTATTCAATCAAATAAAGCAAGTTGTTTTTAGGAAAAATAATTCCATGCTCTTAAAAGACCCCTGGTTGGTTATTTTCTTTCTAAAAATTTTTTGGGGAGGTCAAAATATACTTCTGCAAATTATTTTGTAGTAATCCCTGTTGGTATTTGATGGGTACTTTATTTAATTTACTTTCATGTTAGATTTTTCTATGAAAATCTCAAACACAGATACATAAAGTTATATATATAAAATTTTAAAAACCACTCATTCACACAAAATAATTTTTCTAATTTTTGAATATTGTACTAACACGGGGAAGCTTTGTAGAGCTGTGGTTATGAATATTAAGGATGAAAGCAGGTGGAATTTGGGTTGAATTCCAGCTCTATTCTTTGCTAGCTGGTGCTGGTGAATGCCTCAACAAAACTGTCTGGATATCCATTTTTTTTATCTGTGAAATGGGAGCTATTTGATCATGTTCATGCTTAGCTGTGTCTGACTCTTTGCAACTCCATGGTCTATAGCCTGCCAGACTGCTGTGTCCGTAGAATTTTCCAGGCAAGATACTGGAGTGGGTTGCCACTTCCTACTCCAGTGGATTTTCCCAACCCAGGGATTGAACTCATATCTCCCGTGTCTCCTGCATTGTAGGTGGATTCTTTTCCTGCTGAGCCATCTGGGAAACCTGAAATAGGGATCCTTGTACTTAACAGAGTAATTGTAAGGCTCAACATAAATTAAAGCATTCACAACCATTGGCATGATTCAGACCCTCAGTAATTGCTTAATAAATGGTGCCTGTTCTTCCTGGCATCTTCACTATCATCAATATTCTGGAATATAAGCTACAAAAGAGTAGAAACTCTACCTGGTTTGTTCACTGCTTACATGTCCAGTGACTTTTCATTTTCTCTCACACATAGTAGTCTTTCAATAAGTTTCTGTTGAATGAATGAATTAGAAACTGAATATAAATATTTTCATATTTATGTCACTGACAAAAATCATATTACATTATTAATGCATATGCTTACAATTGCTTCAGAGGTGCAGTGGTAAAGAATCTGCCTGCCAGTGCAGGAGATGCAAGAGATACATGTTTGATCCCTGGGTCAGGAAGATCCCCTGAATAAGATGTGGCAACCTGCTGCAGTATTCTTGCCTGGGAAACTCCATGGACAGACAAACCTGTTGGGCTACAGTCCATAGGGTCACAGAAATTTGGACATGATTGAGTGAGCATACATGAACACAGACACATACACATCCTTACATTCAGAATATTTAGGAATGATAAGTGTCTCATTTGGTTATCTCTGTCTAAACAGAGGAAAATAATAGAATGGGAAAGACTAGAGATCTCTCCAAGAAAATTAGAAATACCAACGGAACATTTCATTCAAAGATGGGCTCAATAAGGGACAGAAGTGGTATGGACCTAACAGAAGCAGAAGATATTAAGAAGTGGTGGCAAGAATGCACAGAAGAACTGTACAAAAAAGATCTTCACAACCCAGATAATCATGATGGTGTGATCACTCACCTAGAGCCAGAATGTGAAGTCAAGTAGGCTTTAGAAAGCATCACTATGAACAAAGCTAGTGGAAGTAATGGAATTCCAGTTGAGCTATTTCAAATCCTGAAAGATGATGCTGTGAAAGTGCTGCACTCAATATGCCAGCAAATTTGGAAAACTCAGCAGTGGCCACAGGACTGGAAAAGGTCAGTTTTCATTCCAATCCCAAAGAAAGGCAACACCAAAGAGTGCTCAAACTACCACACAATTGCACTCACCTCATGTGCTAGCAAAGTAATGCTCAAAATTCTCCAAGCCCGGCTTCAGCAATACGTGAAGTGTGAAATTCCAGATCTTCAAGCTGGAGTTAGAAGAGGCAAAGGAACCAGAGATCAAATTGTCAACATCTGCTTGATCATCAAAAAAGCAAGAGAGTTCCAGAAAAACATCTATTTCAGATTTATTGACTATGCCAAAGCCTTTGACTATGTGGATCACAATAAACTGTGGAAAATGCTGAAAGAGATGGGAATACCAGACCACCTGACCTGCCTCTTGAGAAATCTGTATGCAGGTCAGAAAGCAACAGTTCGAACTGGACATGGAACAACAGACTGGTTCCAAATAAGAAAAGGAGTATGTCAAGGCTGTATATTGACATCCTGCTTATTTCATTTATATGCAGAGTACATCATGAGAAACACTGAGATGGAGGAAGCACAAGCTGGAATCAAGATTGCTGGGAGAAATATCAATAACCTCAGATATGCAGATAATACCACCCTTATGGTAGAAAGTGAAGAAGAATTAAAGAGCCTCTTGTTGAAAGTGAAAGAGGAGAGAGAAAAAGTTGGTTTAAAGCTCAACATTCAGAAAACTAAGATCATGGCATCTGGTCCCATCACTTCATGGCAAATAGTTGGGGAA
>SJYV01054305.1:0-113621 GCA_006410875.1 Neotragus pygmaeus
GGGGGTGGGGGGTGTCATATCATAATGAGGAACAATCCGTAGGCCCTCTATTGTAACCCTTAACTTGTTTCAAACTCAGATCATTACCCTTTGAGATTCTGTCTTGTCCAAGGGTTGGCAAATCCAGACAGTTCCTTGTCTTTGTAAATAAAGTTTTATTGGAACACAGACTGCACATCTGTTTATGGGTCATCTATGGATGCATGTGTGCTATCACGGCAGAACTGTGCTCTTGCAACAGAAATAATATGGCCATGAAGTCTAAAATATTCGCCACCTGACCACTTACAGGAAAAGTGTGTTGACCCCTCCCTGGTCATCTACTGCTTTTAAGTGCATCATGACCAAAAAAATTTACTTGAACTTCAAAGACAACAAAAGCAGGTTCTGGAGTAACCCATCTCCTTACTGGTTTGCACACAGATGCCAGTGCCTTCTGCAGGGTGGGAAGTGTGATTTGAACCAGCGCCTCTTGAAATATCCTCTTCCGGATGGTGCTGCTGTCATAATCATATTGCTGTCGGTACAAAGATAGAAACGTATGCTAAATACAACATTACAACCTGTTAAATTTTGCGTAAACAAAAAACTCAGCAACTCACTTCGTCTCCCTTCCCACCCCCACCCTCCTGTCCTAATTTCTGAGGACCCTAGTGGTGTTCCAAGGTTTCAGAGATCTTTCTATGCAGTTCTCTCACATTGCAGGTAGAGGTTATGACTGATAATGGCCCATCTCTGCCATCCCTCTTACAGATATGAAAACTGAGGTAAAATCAAAGCAGAGTGTTATTATAAAGTTGAAGACAAAACTAGGGGATGGGTTAAAACTTCATCACCCCTGTCTTGGGTTGGTGCATGGGAGCCGTGATCATCTCCTTCCTTCACTCTACATTCTGGAAGCGGGATTGGTAGGTTGCAATGATTTCTGCCAAAGAGAGTGTCTGGCTCACAGCTACATTAGCACTGCGGTATGTTCAACAAAGAAGTTCAGTATCTAGAATAGGAAAGAGGATGTCTTATTGACACGTGGAACAGCCAAGTCTAGAGACCCAGGTTTGATTTTAAAGGGGATTCAGGGAGAGGGCACAGACAAATTGGAGCATAGTCACAGGGATGTGTGCAGAATGGTCAGGCCAAACAAAGGATGGTTAAAGAGATTTATGCCAGAGATAACTTGGGGTAAAATCATAGCTCTATTCAAAGAGCTTCTCAACCAAAGACTACCATGTGGAAGAAGAGCATGAGAAAAGAGTGTAGAACTAGAATTCTCAGTGGTGAGAAATTTGACTTAGCATTGGGAAGTATGTTCTTGTGGTTTAAAGTGTCCAGAGAAGAGATGGACTGTCCTGAGAAGTAAAAATTGTGTTGCCATGGGAGGGGGCATTGACCTTGATACTATCTTTTCTTTCTCAATGGCAAGTTCATTGTTTTTTGTGTTACCATGGCAATTATTGCTTTTAATCTCAATGATTTCGTTGCCAGAGTTTCCTACTGCCTATGAGGTATTAAGATCAGGTCTGAAATTCAGGGACCACCTCCTAGGCTCTGTGAAACCTTGATCTTCTGTTCCAAATCTCTGCTTAGGAAAAGTAGGTCATAAAAAATTAGTGGACTAAGTAGTTTTAGCTCAAAGCTCAAGTAGCCTGTTAAGCTTATGTAAGTCAAGTTCTTGTAAGGATGAAATGAAACAGGATAAGTTTAAAGATATGCCCTATATATATGCAAGCTCCTATTATTACAACTATTTTGATATACACTGATGCATGAAGCACATTTGAAACAATTTCACACAACAGCTGTCCTTTCCTTGAAGTAGTTCCTTTGCCATGAGGTTTTGATTTTTCTAAAAACTGTTAATTTAAATGGGTTTTACTGTATTTCAAACTCGGAAGAAAGAGAGTGTGTGTTTTATATTTTCATATTCCACACAATACCTATCACAATTCTTTGCTTATAGTGAAGAGTCAATATCAAGTCCAATTGCTATGTAAGTAAACCTAAGACATGTCATTTCTGGCTGGTGACCAATGATGCTGAGGACCTGTGGTCCCTAAAGTAGCCACTAGATGGCAGAATAGGCACGACAGTCGAAGGGGAACAGCTGTGAGATGATTGTCACTGGTTATCAGGGAGAAAGGACCAGGCACGATTTTTAAAAGAGGAGGCAAGTCAAAGAGAGAACTTGATATTTTCCACTTAACAAAAGAAATGAGTCACGTTCTTGCTTCATGCTTCCCGCAAGTGAGAGAACAATTTTACCTTTAAGACTCGGAGCTTAACCTTCTCAATGGCAACTGTGGTTTTGGAGGCCTCTCCTTGGAGATGTGGGGAAAGCAACTGCTCAAAAGTGAATACTGCATTCTCCATCAGCTAGAAACCAAAGCAACACAGAAACAGAGGGCAGTCAGAAGCTGGGACGCCGCCCTCGGGTCAAAGTCAGCTTGGAGAGAAAGGAGGGCATGACCATCAGCGACGGTCACTACCAGGGCAACAAGTCTCATCCCACTGTGTGGTCTGTGAAATGCATAAGCCCACAACCACAGTGAGGTCAGTAGGAGGCTAGGAAACGCACACACCTGTACTTGTATGGAGACACGTATGTACACATGTATGTATCTTTTCTTCTCATCTCTCTTTACACCCCGCACTGGAAAACCCAAGACCATGGGGTAGCATCATTTCCTGTGCTCATTCCCATCCCCTGCAGCCAGGACTTAATGAAAGGAGGTGGGAGGCTTCTCCAGTTATTTTTTGGCTCCTTAGCTCTGCACCTCTCCTTTCAGATGGACATAAACCATCCCAGCACATCTCTCACTCCACTTTTCACCCTCCCACCCTACTTCTCTCCCTTTCTCTGCCAGCCTGGAAAAGGAGACAGGGTTAAGGCTCGGTGGAGCCCGTGACTGTCACACTCATGGGTTAGGAAATGGAAGAGGTTCCAATTTCTTACTCTCTGCACTTATGCCTGTATCCATTTCACCATAGTCCAGTGCTGTCAAAGGAACTTCAGTTAAGCCGTTGGCCAATTTTGCTCCTCATTCATCTTTAATCCTTCACAACTCAGAGGTTAGATAATAAATAAAATGTGCCACTTAATCCTGCCTATAACTTTTAAGGAAAAAAAAAAAAGCTCCTTTCTTCCCCAAGCCTGTGATCTGAACACAATAGCTTTCCTCTCAGCACTTTCAACGCCGTAGTGAATTTATCTAAGAATCTATCTCACTACTAGCTCCCTGAAGTGGGGTCTGGCACAATGACCAGCCCACAGGAAGCTCCCCAGGAATATCTGTGAAGTAGAATTGTGCTCTTACGGCTTCAGTGATCCCACCCTTCCTTCATTTAGAAAGCGTTAGAATATGGAACAAATTTGTGCTAATTCATCCCTGTTCCTAAAGAAAAAATTCTTTATGAGAAGAAAGAGGAATCTATGAAGTAGACTCAAGAAATCCAAATTTAAAATTGTGATTGAGTGACTGATTTACTTTTAACTAGATTACAGAATTGATTCAAGCTAGTGGTTCTCCATTCTGGCTGCATATTAAATGCAGTAGGAATGGGAGTGGGAGAAGATTTTTTTAATTACAAAAAAATATAGCAAAATCACTGGGAGTGTGGCCCAGACATCAGTATTTCTTAAAAGCGCTCCAGATGATTCCAACGGGAAGCCAACATTAATAGCACTAGACAAATCAAGTAATTATCAATTAATGCTACTCTATTTCCCTGAGACATTTCTTCTCTATGATGCTCATCAACATGGAAAAAATGGAGCCAGCTGGAACAGGACAAAATACGTCGTCACTCAACATGATGGCTAAAGAAACGGGCCCCGTTTCCCCAGCTATGCCAGCACACCTGTCTCATTTGCTGCGCTTGATTCTCTGCAGCCCCATCTTCTTCCACCATAGATGACCCCGCCGCCCCTACCTCTTGCATGTAGTTTTGCGTCCTCTGGACCACCAGATCGATGTGGGGGAACCTGAAGCGGCTCTTGAGATCCTGAAGGTGCTCCTGAAGCTGGTTGACTTTATTATAACAAGGCTCCATTTTCACGGAATCCAGCGGAAGATTCATAAGCTGCTCTAGATGCTGAATTTTGGTGGAGGGGAAAATGACACAGCTTCAGACCTAGGAACTATATTACATCACTATTGTGTATGTGTTTGCTCAATTGTTCAGTCATATCTGATTCCTAGTGGCTCCATGGACTGTAGCTCACCAGGCTCCTCTGTCCATGGAATTTTTCAGGCAAGAATACTGGAGTGGGTTGCCATTTCTTCCTTCAGGGGATCTTCCTAACCCAGGGATTGAACCTGCATCTCTTGTGTCTCCTGCATTGGCAGGCAGATTGTTTCACCACTGTACCACCTGGGAAGCCCATTATTTGACTATTACATAAATTCTAAACAATCAAATATATGTTATTAGAATTAATCACTTCTCAGATCACTATATCTGTGATATCTTCATTGTCTTATTTCCCTCCTTTGATGGGTCCCTAGGACAGCTCTCTTGCTAGGACGGAGACAGGTAGAAGAACCAATCGGACAGTGGACACATCCAGGGATGCATTCCATGGGACTCGTGGACACATCCAGGGATGCATTCCATGGGACTCCAGTCTTGTCAAGCTCTTGATGGACTCCAAGTACCCACTTCCAGAGCTCAAGAGTTCGGGAAGTCTCTTTGGCATGTGAAACTGCTGTTGGGCTCATAAGCCTCCAGAGCCTTATTTCATGAGAGACATCCCTCTCAGAAAATCCCAGGGAAGTCAAGATGCCCCCTGGACTCCTGGACTCTAAGAGCAAAGCCAGAGTCCCTGGAGCTCTCTGAGGCTCTGTCTGCACCCAAGGGCTTCCCTCTGCTAGGAGGGGGGGGTGGGGGTATGGGGAGGGAGTAAGATAGGAAGAGTCATGGCCTAGAAGAGGTGTCCAGTTTTAAAAATCGGGGTTCCCCATCCTCTAGTCTATACAAGAGATAGCTTGATCAATGAGGCCATGCAATTTCCAGCAAGAGGACAGCAATAGACCTCACCTGCTAAAGACTTTAAGTATTACCAACACAGACTTACACTATGAGTGATTTCACCAACATAGTGCATCCTATTTTCCAAGCCTATTTAAAAGTGATTTTAAAACCTGAATTTTGGAGTTCTAGAATAAACAAGAGGGTGGGTGGAGAAAGATAAAGGAATGAAGCATGCTGAAAACACAGGCCTAGGGAGAACCGGGGACTAACAGGATAACTGAACAGACAGGATGTACTTGCTGTCTGAGTTTCAGGTCACAGAAAAGAGATAAATCTAGATTTCTAGATTTCTCTAAAGAAAAACTTAACAAGGGCCCACTTTCATGGTGCTTGTAAGAGGAAAATATTACTCCCTTAAGAAATGAGTTCTAGAGAACTCCACTGAAGTAGAATTAATGACCAAAACCATGCTGTCAAACTTGCCCCTTGTCACATAATTTGCAATGTGTCTATTTTTTTTAAAAAGCAATTAAACAGACAGGAGAGGAAAAATCAATTACCACTTTGCTCCTGTAAGACTGGCAGAAAGTTGAACAAGTGATTCCCTAAGGCTGATGAAAAGAAAGTCCTTTATCATGTACAACTGGTGGAAATGTAAAATCTAAATCCTTTTTGGGGGATGTCAATGGAAACATCAGTTAACATGAGAAAAATTCCCACCTTTCAATCTAGCAATCCTGTCCTAGGAATCAGATCCCATATAAATAAAGGCTTCAAAGTAAATGAATATATGTTACAAGGTTATTTATTGTAGCTTTGTTCCTGGTGCTAGCAACATTTGGAGGGTTGAATAAATCATGGTGTACTGGTACATGAAGTATTATGCAGCTGCAGCCGGTACAAAAAATGAACTAGAACTATAATGTTAACTTAAAAACAGTTTCATGAGGTATTTTTGAATAAGAATACAGAAAAACAAAGCAATATACACATAATATAATCCCATTTTTCTAACAGCAAACAACCTAAAAAAACATATCCCACAAAACATGTGTTTTATATGCTATATGAACATGGAGAAAAGCACAGAATAGCATAGGCTCAGTTATTCACACTAGTTGCTTGAGTGGGAGAAGATGTGCAGAAGGAGGGTTAAGTTAAGTTTTAGAAAGGCTACCAGGAGAAATCTCAAAATACTAACAAATGATCTTGTTTATATACAATTTTGTGTATGCATGCATTAAAAAAAAAAAGGTGTTTTTTTTTTTTTTTTTTGGTTTTATCCACTGGCTTGACTTGTAGGGATGTTCATCATGTTACAGCAAGTGTAAAATAAAGCTACCCAGTTATGTCTGTCACTTTAGGATACAGCGAGTCCTCTGGAGGTCTTGTTGAACCAGACTGTTGCTGGGCCCTACCCCAGGGTTTCTGATCTGGTAGCTCATGGGTGCGGCCTGAGAATTTGCATTTTTAGCAGTCATATAATGAGGACGATGATACTACTCCCAGGAACATACTTTGAGAAACACTGGTTTTTGTCATACTTTTGGAAGTAAATCAATCAAAACACAAAACATATATAAATGAGGATATATGTGTATATATTTGTATAGGCAAGGACAAAGCACGTGGGAACACATACTAAGCTATTTATATGGGTTAATTCAAGGAATTAGAAGTGGAGATACTTTAGTAGTTAGGGGTGGGCTAGAATTAGGTGGGTATGAGTGATGGCGATTAATTTTGCCTTTATGTAAGTATCTTTGTATGCTGTTTAAGTTATACAAGCATGTTATTATTTTTGTAACATGAAAACCATTAATAAAGGAAATCAAGTAGATGGATGGATGAATGGATGAATGAATAATGTGGATGAATGAATGACAGAAAGGCTAGATGAATAGATGGAAAGGCAGATGAATGGAAGGCAGGGAAGAAGAAAAGACAGGAGAGAGAGGAGAGAAAAAAGAATGAATGAATGGAGACAAAGACTCACAAAAAGACCATTCACACTCCACCCCTTCACTTCATACCCTACCTCCTTTAGCTGGGCACTGTCTTTGGTGGTCTGAAATCTCTGGCTAAGTTCATCCACTTCTTTTTCAAAGAGTGAGCGCAGTTCACTGAATCCCGAGCTTACAGGTCCCATCAGCTCCTCCAGAATGGACCCCAGGAACGGCTGCACGCTCTCTGCACAGCTTCTCTCCGCTGGCTGAGCCACCATCGCTGAGGCGGGAAATAGCCAGGAAACTGTGAGTGATGGCAAGACTGGATTCAGAGGCACCGGAGCCAGGCCAGGCTGGACAGTGCCCCACAGAGACACTCAACGGCAACGCCAGCTCAAGCAGGCAACACAGCGTGTCCTGTGCCAGCACTCACCAGAATGGAAAACCATCAAAGAGAATCTCTCCTGGAGAACGCGAACAAAGAGAAACCCCTCCCCAAGATTACCTCTGCCCTGGGATTAAATACATTTTTCCTCTTAGTCCTTATGAATAGACAATGCTTAATACAAAAAAGTGAAAATGTTAATGACTCATCTATTTCCTATCAATCATCTCCATTATAAATTCATAGTTTGTCTTCTAAAAACACATTTATTAGGCTTTTAATTCATTTTTCTAAGAGTTAATCAGTTGATCTAATTCAATTTTCCTCTGCTCTCCTCAAGGGCCTTTAAAAAACTTCAAGTATGGCTTCTTTTTAGGCAAAATGGAAACAAATTCCAATCGGTTTGCCACACCGCCTCCCATCCCCACACCCAATTTTTAAAAACATGCTATTATTCCTGATAATCAAGGATGACAAACTAAGTGACAAAAATATAAAGAGTACAGAAAATCATAAAAAGGGACTAAAAGGTTCAGTTAGTGATGGACTGGGAGGCCTGGCATGCTATGATTCATGGGGTCGCACAGAGTCAGACACAACTGAGCGACTGAACTGACTGAAAAGGTTCAGGAGGGAGGGGACACATGTAGGCCCATGGCTGATTCATGCTGATGTATGGCAAAAGCCATCACAATATTGTAAAGTAATTCCCTGCCAATTAAAATAAATTTAGAAAAGGATTTAAACAATGAAACCATACTCTTACTTCCTAGAGGAAACACCACTCTTTGATTTAGAAGAGGACCATAGTACAGATCCTGATCCAGTATGTCTGGATAGGCCGCGAAAATCTGCTTTTTTGTTTTATTTGTTTGTTTCAAGTGTTGAAGCAATTCTCATGATTGGCCAGGTTGGGAGGCACTGCGGCAGTAAAGGATATCTGAACTGGAAAAGGCTTGAGCGCGCTCTGTGGATGAAAGGCTAGTTTTGTGGAGCTCAGTAAGTCACCGAGCCTTGTCACAGGACCACAGAACTGAGAAGGAAGTACAGATTCATCTTGATGTCCAGGTCCTCATCCTACAGATGCGGAAGGGGGCCAGGAGATGTCAGATGATTCCACCAAGGTCACACCCTAACTTTCAGATCCAGATTTACAATGCAAATAGATTTCTTATTTTCTATTGGTAAATAACTTGCTTATGGTGAGAAGAATGGCCACATTCTCACTTTAATTTGCAGAAATCTTTCACAGGGTTACAAAGGATCAGACTTTCTCCTACTCTGAAAATCTGATATGACAAATACTATTGATATTATGTACTTATAAATATTTGAGAGAGAAAATATTAACCAGGTCATAGAATTACTAGGGGAGAAAAACCCTTTCTATTGTATAATTCAATGAAACAATCTATGACTCCTAAAAATAACTAACTTACTTGATACCAAAATGCAAAATTATTTACTAGGAGGATAAAAGAATTATTTATAAATTAACTCTGGGAGAGGAACTATGTGAAAAGTGTCTAATTGAAATTTCAGAGCAATCATGGTCATAGCTAATATATAGTAAAGATTTAGTAGTTGGCTGGTATGCCCTGCTGGGTGGGGGCAGAGATGGGCACCGGGAGGGGTCGTGGGTGGCCATGCTCCTCTCTGCCAGACCTCCCCTTGTCTATGTACCACTGTGGGCTCCAGCCCCCACTCTCTGTGCCTTTATCCAGCATTCCTTCCACCTCTGCCTTCCTTCCTCCACTTCTGTTTGTAAACATCCTACTCACCTCTTTAAGGCCAAGTTCAAATTCACCCACTCGGAACACCTAATGCCCTGAACCCAGCTTCCTGAACTACGGTCTACTGGTGTTTCCCTATGATCAAATAAATTTTACATCCCACACAAGTATGCTCTGCTATTTTTTAGGGATGCAGAGATGAATCATGTGTTGTGATACATTAATTCATGAGCTGTACACTAATTCAGTTGAGCAGAGTGATGAGAGAAACCTTGGAGCTGCGGGGTGGGGTTGGTCTGACTGTTTCACACTCTACCTTTGGAATCTCAGGCAAATTACTTCATCTCTACTTCAGTTTTCTTATCTGTAAAATGGGGTTCATAATAGTAATTACTCTGAAGGTTATGGTATGGATTAAATGAGTTCGCTATGTTCAAAATGCTCAGAACTGTCTGTGATCCTCTGGAAGTACTCAGAAACTGTCAGCTCTTACTGTATTTGTGAGTAATATCATCTTTTCCAATTAACTGACGTTAAAACATTCCTCTCATTGTGAGGGGCCCATATGACTTTTTTTGAAGCTGAAATGGTTCCTGCCTGGGAATCATTGTGCCCTCTGTTCTTGCCTCTTTTGTGGCATTTATCATATTTTTTCCTTCTGTTTTGGTGTCTGTGACGTGACTTTTATTCTCTTCTGCTTCTCTTCTTCCTAGGTGCCTCATAGCCCTTGTATTCAGCAGGGGCAGGATAAATGCTTATTAAATGATTCCGTATTTGTGCAGCAGAATTTAAGCCAAGAATCACATGGGAGGAAATGGAGAGAAAGCTACTTTAATACTCCCGAAGTTTTTTTGAAATCCAAAGCCCTTTATCACTGTAGTCCGATGTGCACTTTCTTGTTTTAAAGGGGAAGAACAAGAGGCCTGGTGAAAATGTGTTTCTGATATTCCATTTTTAAAAGACCTGATCGTGACTTCCTTTCAAGGCTTCCTTTAGGAAACCAAAACCAGTCCAGAGCAGAATATTTTTCCATCTTATGTGAAGGGATTTAGGCAAGAGGGAAAGAGAGACTCATTTAATTCAGGCCAAGAGAATGGCCGCCGTTAGGCTCAGCGCAGCTCCAGTCAACAGGAGTGTACTTGGCCGTGGCAGTTTAGTGTTGGCCATTTTAAGTTGTATAAAGTATTTCAACATACAGTCAACTCCAGATCAGTTGTGCTAATAAAGGAATAAGAGACCTGGGTAACAGGAATCAGAAAACAGTCTGAAGTTAATTTGTATCTGGCTGGAGAAGGCATCACATGAACAGATAAACAATCGATTCAGACGCACACGCCTTGGCTCTAGTTATGCCTCCTGCAGCCTCTTCTCAGGAGGACTTGTTAGAAGAGTCCAGTGTGAGCTAGGCTGCAGTATGCACAGAGCCTGAAGTGTAGAGGATAATCCTCCAAGCAGAAAATCCCATTAGCTTCCACGTCTCTTGAACACAGGAACTAGATCTTCCCTGTTCGCTGCTAAAGCTGCATCGCCTTGCTCAGATAGCACTTAGTGAATGTCTTTTGAATGAATGACTGAGTAAATAATTTGAAAACTGACTACCTAAGAAAATTGCTGATAAACAATCACAGATGAGCCAGCATGCTTCCCTCTGAAATGATGTTCAGTGTGGTGTGCTTTGGGGTATGTAGGAAGCAGAACTGTAGAATTTTACTCTGTAGAACTTCTTAGAGGCCATCTAAAGCCTCCTGTGAGGAAAGAGGCAAGCTTTTCTCTGTCAAGGGACAGGTCAGGAACATTTTCAGCTTTGCCGCCTGTAAGATCTCAGTTCTAACAACTCAGCTATGCTCCTGCAGTGCCAAAGCATCCACAGACAATACAAGTGGGCACAGCCATCTTATGGTAAAATGTAATTTATAAAAATAGTGGCAGACTGGATTTGACCCAAGAGCCTCAGCATGCAGACCCTGATCTCATGGGCCCTCGTGATTTCAAGAGGAGGGCACCAAGGCACATACCTCCCTGAACCTACATGCCCAGCTGACATTAGAGCTAGGGCCATAGATGGTCCCCGATTTAGGATGGTTCAACTTTCAAGCTTTCAAGTTTACAACGAGGTGAAGAAAGCATTACCCGTCCAGCAGAAGTGTTAGCCGCTCAGCTGTATCTGACTCTTTGTGACCCCACAAACTATAGCTCACCAGGCTCCTCTATCTATGGGATTTCCCAGGCAAGAATACTGGAGTGGGTTGCCATTCCCTTCCCTAGGGGATCTTCCTTACCCAGGGATCAAACCTGGGTCTCTTGCATTGCAGGCAGATTCTTTACTGTCTGGACCACCAGGGAAACTACTTCAGATTTTGAAATCTGATCTTTTCTGGAGCAGGTGAGATGCAACATGATGCTCTTTTGGGGATGCTAGGCAGGGTTAACAGCCACAGCTCCCATCAGGCACAGGATCACAGGCATAAACAACCAACCCACTGACAGCCATTCTGTACCCAGACAAACGTTTTTGTTTTTCTCCTTCAATACACTATTCAATAAATTACATGAGCTATTCAACACTTTATAATAAAACAGACCTTGTGTTAGGTGATTTTTCCCAACTATATGCTAATATAAGTGTTCTGAGCATGTTTAAGGTAACTAGGCTAAGCTATGATATTGGGTAGGTCAAGCGTATTAAACGCATGCATTTCAATTATGATGAGTTTATTGGCTCGTAACCCCATGATAAGTGGAGGAAGATCTAGAAGATCTAGATTTATTGACTCTAACCCAAAAGCTTTTTTTCTTATTAAAGGAAAATCCATCCATTATTCACTGATTTGGATATTCACTGTGAGTCTGCATATACCAGACATGGTACTAAGCACAGGGAATGCCTGAGTGAACCAGGGCGGCATGGCCCTACTCTTTAAGAGCTTACAGCAGGTGGAGGGCAGGGCAGAGCCATTACAATTTGGTGTAAGAGGTACAGGATCAGGACATACAGGCACCACTGCAGGCAAGAGGCACTGTTTCCTCCACCCTGTGTCACTGAAGTTTCCATGGGGAGGTCCAGCCCCTTAACAGCACCACTAGCATGCTCCTATTACAAGTATTACCACTTTCTCCCAAAGTTCCTCAGTTTAATTCTCCTCTAAAACTATGAATTCTCACCATGTACATGCTAAGTCACTTCAGTCGTGTTTGACTCTGTGTGACCCTATGGATTGTAGCCCATCAGGCTCCCCGTCCATGGGCTTCTCAAGTCAAGAATGCTAGAGTGGGTTGCTGTGCTCTCCTCCAGGGGATCTTCCCGACCCAGGGATCAAACCCACATCTCTTATGTCTCCTGCATTGGCAGAAGGTTTCTTTACCACTAGCGCCACCTGGAATATCTCACCCTGTGGAGGAGCTTTAAATGCACAGCTTATCTAGCTCATAGGAGCAGGCATTATCTCCACTGACCTTTGATCTTTCCAATTAAGAAATTCTTTGAGTTCACAATCTGATCCATGTCTGAGCGGATGGTTCCTTCCAGGCCCTTTGTCAGAGCCCTGCACTCCTCCTTCAAGGCACTTAATCCTTCTGAAACTCGATGCTGAACCAGGTGGTAGGCCTCTTCGAGGAGCTGCAACAGAGAACAGCACACAAACTGGGGCTCTGTCATGTGTCAGAGCCTGACAGAGTCAAGCACAGGAGGGCAGGTTAATCACAGATGATCGCAACATAAACAAAACTGTGTGCATGTTCTAATTTTTCTTTCAAAGTTTGAGTTTGTTTGGATTAGTCCTGATGTATATGAGACTGAGCAGACTGGGCAGTTCTACACCCAGGGAAGGAATTACGTATTAAAAAAAAAAAAAGAAAAACAAGACCTTAAAAAGAGAAGGGAAGGAATGTTCATTTTGAGCAGCAGAGCTGGCAGAGCAGAATCATTGCTCACCCCAAACCAGGCCCTCTTCCTGTCGTTCTTCTTCCCCTTCATTTTAGGCAGGATGTCTGTCTGAAGGGTTGGCATGAGCTCCTCCATCACCAGGTTACTCAGGATCTGTTGAGAGGAAGACAGCCACGATATCTGTGTCTCTATTTCTGCTTGCCAAGGCGGAAATGAGGGCTGGGATGAACTGGGAGATTGGGACTGACATATATATATACCACTACATATAAAATAGATAACTAAGGAGAGCCTACTGTAGAGCATGGGGAACTCTACTCAATACCCTGCGGTAACCTATAAACCTATATGGGAAGGAAACCTAAAAAAGAGGAGATATACGCATAGAAATAGCTGATTCACTTTGCTGTATGGCAGAAAATAACACAATGTTGTAAAGCAGCTATACTCGAATTGAAAAAAAATGCTTAAGTGAAAAAAAAAAAAAAAGGAAGAAGAAAGCCTCAGAGCTAGTTTAGCTGGTAACACTTAAATCAGCGCATCAGGCCAACTGAAGGTGTCATAATTGGCCACACTGTCCTGAATATTCATTAGAAGGACTGATGCTGAAGCTCCAATATTCTGGCCACCTGATGCATAAAAATGAACTCATTGAAAAAGACCCTGATGCTGGGAAAGATTGAAGGCAGGAGGAGAAGGGGATGACAGAGGATGAGATGATTGCATGGCATCACTGACTCAATGGACATGAGTTTGAGCAAACTCCGGGAGTTGGTAATGGACAGAGAAGCCTGGCATGCTGCCGTCCATGGGGTCGCAAAGAGTCAGACATGACTGAGTGACTGATTGTCCTGGCTACCTAAGATTGTCCTGCACTCCATGAAATCTGTTAAATTAATAGTTTAACTCTGGGTCTGAGACCTCAGAAATCTCTAGGAAGAGTCATAGAGGGTAAATGTTCTAAATATCTGCAAGGAACAGTCATGCCTGCTGACATTTTCCCACTGGAAAGGACAAATTCTTCAACTTGAACTTCTACTATTTGAAATAGAACAATCTAATGCATTTAGGATAAGAGGGCAAACATCAATTATGGATAAGGGTATCCTTAGCAAAACTGTGAAGGGAGTAATGCTTGGTTTTGGCAGCTTGAATCCTTGTATGTATCCCCGAGACCATTGTTTCCTCTTTAACTTTTCTGGGATCTAAGTGTCTTCATGCTCTTTGTCCCTACTGCACCCTGAATCCCATCTCCATCTTCTTTAAAGTTTAGAAAAAGAAGGGAGTAACAAATACTTCGGAGAAGGCAGTGGCACCCCACTCCAGTACTCCTGCCTGGAAAATCCCATGGACAGAGGAGCCTGGTAGGCTCCAGTCCATGGGGTCGCTAAGAGTCGGGCATGACTGAGCGACTTCACTTTCACTTTTCACTTTCATGTGTTGGAGAAGGATATGGCAACCCACTCCAGTGTTCTTGCCTGGAGAATCCCAGGGACAGAGGAGCCTAGTGGGCTGCCGTCTATGGGGTCGCACAGAGTCGGACACGACTGAAGCGACTTAGCAGCAGCAGCAGCAACAAATACTCTGGAACAACTGGACATTGGTGGGATGAGAATATGGGAGACGGGGTGTGCACAGTTTTCAGAGTGTTTTTTTTTTAATTGTTCCCAAGTCTTTCCTAAAATTTTGCTTGGCTCGATGGAAGTGTTTCTTTTCAATGTGAGCAGTGATTTACCTGTCTGCACATAAGGCCCCATGTAACACTGGCCTTTCTTCTTTATATTCCCCCACTGGAATTGGAGCAGCTTTGTTGTTTAGATTTAGATCTTCCATGAGTTTTGGGGCTCACAGCTCAGCTTTCAATATTAGGCTGCAGCCCAAGATTCAGAACGAGAGTAACTTGGGAAAAGGAGGCAAGCAGAATCATAGTAGAGAATCATTTGACATCTGCTCTGTGAATTGAAAAAAAATATTTGTCCAAAATAATTGACCTGCTCATAAACACTCAAATTAAGATTTGGGAAAGACTTTCTTTAAGGTCACTGGTCAGCCTTATGCTAGTGGAAATACTCATGAGCTCACTAGAGTTTGCCTTTCAAAATGGCTCTGTTTACGCAGGCTGTAACAGTCTAGATGAACTGAACAGGAACACTCCCAGGGTGGTGGTGGGTGAGTTGCTCAGTCCGCCTAGGTCTGTGAGTTCCTAGGAGAGAAGGCTGGGAGTCAGTGCAACCGGGGGAGTTCCATCATCTGTGATGTGGAACTTCAGGAGTAACTATGATTGTAACGGGTAGGATTTCCACTAGTTCCAGTAATTCACTGCCGGGGACGTTTCGACCTTTCTTAACCATTATCTGGGGAGCAGTCAAGAGGTCAGTTCAGTTCAGTCACTCAGTCATGTCTGACTCTTTGCAACCCCATGGGCTACAGCATGCCAGGTTTCCCTGTTCATCACCAACCCCCGGAGTTTGCTCAAACTCATGTCCATCGAGTCAGTGATGCCATTTGTGAGGATTTTTGAGGAGTTAAAGAGAAACCTGACACGTGTAAATCCCATAGAAATCAGCAAGTGCCCAAACTGGGTTCAAGTACATAATTAATAATTCATGAACCTTATCTTGCCCAATGGAGTAAATTCTTGTTGGAACACACCTGCCCAAGAGTGACGAAAGTATTGGCATTGGGAGCGTAAGCTGAGAGCCTGAGGAGACTAAAGCCAGAACTTAAACTCAATGGGAAATATTGTCTTAGTTCAAAAGTATTGAATTTAAGAATCATAATTATCCAAATCCATCCTTTTGCAGAGATTGGCTTGAATCTGAGCATAAGTGTGAAGATTTGAAGATGAAAATGTTACACGGTCCAAAGAAAAAAAACGCTCCATTTGGGTGGGCTTGTAGTTTGCTTTTAGTCTTTCCCATACAATGTTCCAAGAAATTTGGTTCTATTTTATAACTTAAGGGATTGGAAAGGAAATATGTCTGGAAAAAAAAGGGGGACGAGAGCGGGTTGATGGAGAAGGAGGGGCAGGGAGTGTGAGATTAGGTTATAGCCTTTGGACAGGCAACAGCCAACTCGGTCTCCTCCCAGCAGTTCATCTTGGTCTGTCTGTCAGGCCCAGCCCTCTCTGACTGTGAACTGCTCCTCCCCAGCCCAGGACCTGCTCTGGATTCCCTATCTTGGTCAGCCCTCCTTGAGCAGGGTCCAGAGCCCTGGGGCTAGCAGGGGGAAAGCAGTTAATTTAATAAAAACAAATCATATTAATGAAGGGGTTCCCCAACCTTCTTCCTTCAGAATAGAACCCACTGAGTTTTACCATAAGGAACCTAAAAATATTTCCTGTGCTTAAAAAAAAGGAGCGTGTGTGTACATTTAACTGCTGGAATTTAACTGGGAAATTTAAAAATTTCATCATACATACAAGAAACCAAACACACCATTAGGTTGATGGAAGCCAGCAATTCCAGGCTCACTCCCTGAGCTGCTGTTGTTCAGTTGCTCAGTCGTATCTGACTTTTCATGACCTCATGGACTGCAGCATGCCACACTTCCCTGTTCTTCACTATCTCCTGGAGCTTGCTCAAACTTATGTCCATTGAGTCAATGATGCCATCCAACCATCTCATCCTCTGCCACCTTCTTCTCTTCATGTCCTCAATCCTTCCCAGCATCAGGGTCTTTTCTAAGGAGTCAGTTCTTCACATGAGGTGGCCAAAGTGTTGGAGCTTCAGCTGTATTCCATGAAGGCCACACTACATTTACCTTCCATAGGCTGCAGCTGTGGGGAAGGTGTGAGGCCCAGCAACACTGCCCTCTTTACTGGGGCCGACTCCATGGTCTGACCAGGCTGTTGGCCTCGTGCCTTTCATGTTACTGAGCAACCAAGTGTGAAATAATCCATTTAAAGCGGGTCACATTTGAGATCACCAGAAAAAGATGACGTGAACATATGGACAAGGGAAAAATGTGGATAGTTTTCTGGTCTTGAAACCACCCTGATGTGTGGGAATTTTGAGCTGTTCTCTTAGCTCATCTGGTTAATTTAAAAGCAAATAAAAAATAAATCACATAACTTGTATTTACATTTTCCAAAATGCTTTCCCTCATGACTTCATTTGATACATTTTTAATTGACGAGTAGAAACTATACTAATGCTTTTACTGGGGTACAAATATTTTCACCTTAAGAATCTGTCAGGCAAATTATTCTAAGATATTTGCTTTGCCTGGACACTTGCCTAAAATAACCATCAGCACAAGGGCATGCCATACTTGCTGTGTGAGTCATTACTATGAAGATAATACTGTAGCATTGCTGAAACTTTGCTGAATACAGTCTCTGAGGGTAGAAAGGGTTAGGATAATGTTACGATTAAGTTCTTAGGAGGCATGAAAACAATGCAAATAAATTCAGTGCTTTAAACAAAAGATGTCCTATTCTCAAACTCAGTCATGCTATGCCCTTTTCTTTAACTACTTGGTAGCTTCTTTGGGACCTTGACCTGTTTTTCCTGTGAGTCTTAGGATAGATGTTGCTTTGGTTCCATGTGTAACAGTTAAGATGAAGTTTACCTTCACCAGGCCTCACACAGGAAAAGTCTTGAAAGTTATTTTCTTTCAGCAGCTTCTTCAAGGTTCACCTAACATGGTTTAAAATGCATTTCGGTCACAGACTGGTTTTGTGACTTGGGCCAACTTCTCTGAACGTTCTTTCTCCTGCCTGGAGGGCACTGGACGAATAATCCTGAAATGCCCTTCCAGTGCTCACATTTTATGAGGTTGTGACTTTACGAAAAGAACGCAGATTCCTGGAGGAGCAAAAGCATTTACTGATTTCTTCTGTTTCTTTTTCCCCTTTAACATATTCTTTAATTTTTAATTGGAAGATAATTACTTTACAATACCGTGTTGGTTCCTGCCATACATCAACATGAATCAGTCATAAGTATACATATGTCCCCTCCCTCTTAAGCCTCCCTCCCACCTCCTACCCCTTCCCACCCCCTAGGTTGTCACAGAACCCCAGTTTGAGTTCCCTGAGTCATACAGCAAATTCCCACTGTCTCTCTATTTTACATATGTTAGTGTATATGTTTCAAGGCTACTCTCTCAAATCATCCACCCTAATCTTTCCCCACTGTGTTGAAAAGTCTGTTCTTTATGTCTGTGTCTCCTTTGCTGACCTGTAAATAGGATCATTGGTACTATGTTTCTAGATTCCATATAGCACCTTCCTCTGACTGCTGCTAATGCTTTATGATGTCCATATGTACAGAGCACACATGGTCCCACATACACCTCTAAGGCTGCCTTGCTCTCTGGATGCTTCTAGGTATGTCTCACCTCACCAGAATGGCAAGGCATGAGTCATTTCACTCTTTCGCACCTTAAAGCAATTCACACGTATCAGCCCAAAACAAAGAGCAGAAAGTCAATCCCACCCAACCCCCACCCCCCGGCAAAAAAAAAAAACAACAACAACAACAAAAAACAAACCCAAACTAAATACTCAACTCTCAGAAAAGAATTATTAGGTACCTGCTTTCCATGGNGAGGCCTGGCGTGCTGCGATTCATGGGGTCGCAAAGAGTCCGACACGACTGAGCAACTGAACTGAACTGTCAAAAGATAGCTAGTGGGAACCTACTGTATACCTCAGGGAGCTCAGCTCAGTGCTCTATGGTGGCCTAGAGGCATGGAATGTGGGTGGGCAGGGAGGTTCAAGTGGGAGGGAATATATGCATATGTATGGCTTTTTTGCTTTGTTGTACAGCAGAAATTAACACAGTACTATAAGGCAACTATATTCCAATATTTAAAAAAGAAAAGACTTACTCCCTTGCTTTCCTTCCACTGTCTCTCTCTTTCATGACACCAGATCTACCACTGCCTTGGTTTTGGACTTCCAAGAGTATGATATTTGTTAGAGCAGCCCAAACTAACCCAGAGAATTTTCAACACACAAAACTAGCTCATGGAGGATACAGTGATAACCAAATTATAGGAATATTAGCAAGGAAGTGAATTTTAGAAATAATCTAATCTGACAATAAAGAAATCAAAACCTAGGAAAGANGACACCAGATCTACCACTGCCTTGGTTTTGGACTTCCAAGAGTATGATATTTGTTAGAGCAGCCCAAACTAACCCAGAGAATTTTCAACACACAAAACTAGCTCATGGAGGATACAGTGATAACCAAATTATAGGAATATTAGCAAGGAAGTGAATTTTAGAAATAATCTAATCTGACAATAAAGAAATCAAAACCTAGGAAAGGGAAATAAAGTAGGCAAAGTGAAGTGACTGAAAGGGCCAAGTATCCTATCTTTTGCTTCTCCCCAAGTAGGACACAAAGTTCTTTTGCCCAAAGCATAGGATCTGTATTCATAAGGTAATATTAGATTGGTCAGCTGAAAGGCAGCTGATTGCTGGGGGACCTTCAAAGCTTTAGCCAATGGGACTGCTCAGTCAGTGACTCAGTGGTTGATTCGGGGACTGAGCAGAAAGAACCTACATTTAGAGGATCAATCTGCTTCAAAGGGGGACAATCAATTAATAGATTGTAGATGACTCTTTCAAGACTAGCTTACTAGGTCATAAGCCTCAGGAACTTGGAAAAGAGAAACTACAACTCAAGGAATAGCCTCTATAAGACGATGAGCAAAATTCTTCACAATGAGGTACCATGACGCCCAGAAGGTACACATTCAAAAATGTGGAATAGTAACTGACATTTTAATATCAACAGAAAGACTGGTTAAAATCTAATTCAGAAAAAGGGCATGTCCCAAGAATCAGGTTTTTAAATTGATGGATTTTCTTCCCTCTTGGTTTGGCAATTGATTTAGTGTTTAACCTTAGAGGTTTGGAAAACACAAATTAAGATTTTGGTATAAAATTGACAACAAGGGGCTGTGATATGGGACTCAGTACACTGGGAGGAACTATACCAACTGAGATGGAAACTGTAATTACTACATTGAGATTCAGAACTGACTCATGAATTCTTATTTTTAACAGCTGTTTTCATTTCCAGCCTAAGGAAGCAAAGAGATGGAAGAAAATGTGGTATTTAGATGAACTGCCAGACCTGTGAGCCTATGAATGAGGTTAAGTTCTTCAGGTCCTTACAAGAAGCATAAATTTACTTATTTCTTCTCAAACTGATCCAAGAAACCAAAGGAAGAATCTGAAATCCTGTAAATACCATATCTATCTATCTATCTATCTATCTAAAAAACTATGACACTCCCACTGATGGCTGATTTTTCAAAGATCTTCGGAAAACATAACTGAAGAAATGAGATTTGAAGGCAAGATGTGGAGTCAGAAGTCAAAGAAGAAACAGAAGAGCTAGAATGTAGTAATGGTGCAGGATGGAGCGCCTTAATACAGGCAGAGAAGAAAAGTATTAGTAATCAAATGGACCATAAAGGAAATTATAGTCATTGAACAGCAGTAATAAAATTTAAAAGAATAAGGACATGAGTCTCCATTTTGGACTCTACCATTAAGCCAGACTTAGATCGGATTTTATTTTATTTTTTGATTTCCACATTGTGTTTATTAATACATCATATTGAAATACAATTTTTTACTGTATCTTTTTTATTATTATTTTTAACATCAAAAATCATTTATATGGAAATTAGAACTATTTAAAGTGTTTGTACAAATTTGCAAATAACAAAATACACGAGCTCCCAATCCTGAATCCCCTTCCCACCTCCCATCCCACAACTAGATCGGATTTTAACTACTCTTTTTCCATATGGTAAAAAGGGTCTAATTACTGATTTCATCATTAGATTTTTAGCTTATAAAGTGATTAATTTATATAAAACTTTTAAAATAGTACTTGCCACATAATAAGTTGCTTTATGCATACTGGTTCTCATGATTATAAACAAAGTTCAATAGAAACTGCCAGATCATTAAGGAAATAAAGAACAAAGGTTTCCTTTGTAAAAGACAGAGCTACGTTGCAAGAGTCATATGATATTCATTTCTTCTAAGCTGCTTGCTGAGGCATTGCTGAACTCAGCCAGAATGTACAGGTGTTTGAAAGAAACCAGATTATCAGTTATTTAATCAACTTCCTGCCACAGATCCCATGGGAACAAATTCCAGGATCACAATCACCCACTCTCCTGCCAACAAGAAATTGAGAGTTAATTCAATGGCCCCCAGGATCAACAATGGCTTTTGGTCTTTCAGCCTTCTTCCTGCAAGATGACTCACAAAGATGGCAGGCATCAACTCAAACTCAACTCTTCCAGCATGCTGTAGTTAAGAGGATGCTGATCGACGACACAGATGTGCCGAGAAGAACTTAAGCATGGTTAAATCCAGCTCCTTCATTTTATGGACAAGGAAACTGGAAGAAGAAATGGTTAATTTCTTAGCTGAAGGTCACACAGCTGGTCAGAATCAGAGCCAAGAGTTGAAAAAGTGCCTCTGGCATGTCACAAGCAGCCTTGGCATTCATGCTCACTTAAATCATAGACTAAGAGAGTTAGAAGTGATCTCAAAGGTCACCCATCCCGAGCTCTTGTTCAATGCTGGGAGCCTTCAGAATTCATGACAGACACTCATCCAGCCTTAGCTTGACTAGTTCCAGTGACAGGAAGCTCAAAATGTAATGAAATAGTCCTTTTTTTTTTTTTCACTGAACTGTTGTAATTATTTGAAAATTTTTCCTTCTGCTGAGCCAAAATCTGTTTCCATGAACTCTCATTAATCCTGCTTTTGCCTTTCAGAGAAAAATTGACAAGTTTACTCTTCTTCCACATGATAGCTAAAAGATAGCTGAATATTCTCATTTTCTTGCAATCATCTTTTAAACAATATAACTTAGGGATTCTTTTTAGAAGTTGGCCCTCCTTTTTCCTTCCTTCTCTTAGTGACCATTTTGAATCTATCAATATAGTTCTTAAATTTAGACCAAGATTGAATACACTACAAAGAATATTGTCTAACCAATGCAAATTATGTAAAGTAGAAAGATTATGTTCCTTTTTCTGGTCCCTAACCTCTTTTTTCATCAATCACACCATACTTTTCGCTCATACCTTTTTTGTAGTCCAATAAAACCCCTACAACTTTTTCATATAACACCCTTGTCAATCTAAGCATTTTCTAACCTGTATTACTGCTTTTGATTTTGAAGTGCAGGCTTTAACACTACCCTGATTAAATTGCAACTTGCTATGATGAGTTAGTGCCCCAGAGCCTGCAAAAATCATTTAAAAAAATTATAATTCTGTCCCTAGACTCCCATTTACCCCAGTATCATCTGAAAATTTGGTGGGCTTACCTTCTACATTTCTATCCAATTCACTGACAAAAACATTCATCAGATCAAGGGTGAGGACAGAGGCCTGTGAGACTCTAAGCATTTTAGGAGACAGATGGGAGACACATCTTGGCCATTCAGTCAACAATCACATCCTCAGGGGTAAGACACAGCTATTTTCCTTGGTCTCTTCCTAGTTCTCATCTGTGCAGCTGCATGGAAAACTCATATTTGGGAGACATGATTATGAATTTTTGCAAGGGAAAGAAAGCTCCTCTAGGCCCCGTGGGGACAATTATTCAAGAGGCCAGCCAGAGAGAAATCGCTTTTGTTTTTTCCACTTACACAGATTTACTGCACGTCTGAGTCAACTGAAACGCCAAAGCTCCGAGGCCTATGCAGTCATTCCGGATTTTGACTCTGGCTGCTATGTCGGGACTCCCTGACTCGGACTGGGTTTGGAAGCTGCCTTGTTATTTTATTTCATCAGTAAACTGTGCCAAGCCATGTTAGCCAATCTGCCTGGTGATTTGTGCAAGTTATGTAACGGCATTACTCACTCCACTGCTATGGGGCTCATCTCACTAATGTATACTTCTAAACTGTCTTCAGCTTCAGGTCATATGTCGTCTTTTTTTAGGAGAGCTGCAGCGAGGCTGTTTTGTCCTAGTTTCTTTTCCAGAGCAGAGAAGCAGCACTGGGGGAAAGGAACCAACATTTCTTGAATTCTGTCATGGAGGATGAACCATAGGAGATGTTTACACACACTATCTCCTATAATTCTTCCAATAATCCCATTAGGTAGGAATTTATATTCCCACTTTAAGGCTGACAAAGAAACTGAGTTTCAGAAAGGTTAGCTAATCTATTTAAACTAGTAGATAGACAAGCAAGGCCTCTTTGCTTCCAATATCCTGTTGTAACACTCTCTGGTTTTTTTTTTTTAACTTTTTATTTTTATATAATCATAGATTCACATTTTTATAAGAAACAGTACAGAGAGATTCAAAATATCCTCACCCAGTTTTCTCTAATGGAATATCTTGTAAAAAGTATGTTGCAACATCACAGGCAGGAAATTGACATTGATGCAATCTAGCCACCTTATTCAGATTTCATCAGTTTTACATGCACAGGTTGTGTGTATGTGTGTGTGTGTTGTGGCTTAACTTAAGAATTATTTAAAATTTTATTTCCATCTTAAAGTTTAGAACCACATAATTCTAGAGTTTGACTATACCTTAGGGATCAGTTAGTCCAAAACATTCATTTAATTAGTGATCAGCTTGAGGGCTATAATGTGATACGCATTATTAAAACAGAATAAAACCCCTTCTTTGGAATTAAAAATGAATGATATCTGTCCCAATAAAATAGTAATAAAAGTCTTTATTTTTATTCAAAAACTTATTTATTCATGACCAACTTAAGCAAATATTTATTACCAAATTGTAAATAATAACTATTATGAGACCTAGCCCCAGGATTAATTAGAAATCCCTAAATCATATTTTGTAAACTGCCAGACTAAAATGTTCATCTACATCTACTGGCCAGATGACACCTGTGTTAGTGAGCACAGACCTACTGGAAAGAGGAGAGGAATAAGCCAAGAGGGAATGTACATATCCTGAAGATCCAGGGACCCCAGGATGAATTATAATGGTATATTCTAGGTGAAACTACTGTACAAAAGATATTAATACAAGAACTCACCCTGAGGATATACAAGACCTTTTAAACTAAGGAAAGAAAGGCCTTTCCTTTGTTTTGATAGAATGTCTTAACCACACAGAAAAACTGCATTCCTCATCCAGCTAAAAGGGGTGCATCTCTTGAATTTTTGACTTGTCAATTAATATTATAAGACTATTAACACAGAAAAAGAAGTGGTGATTACTAAAACAAGCGAACGCAAACTAACCTCATTTCCTTTAGATAGACATATTACTTTGGTAGAATACCTACCATTGGCTTTGGAGACATCCTGTATATAGATTTTAGCAGGCAAATATTAAGAGTTTTGCATAATTTTGACTGACACACTGAAGAAACTTAGATTAGCTGATAATGCAAATAAACATAATGAAGTAGTGAAACAGCCTAAATGATGGGTGCTGGTTAAAGGGCTGATGTTATTGACACCCTAGAGGAAAAGATTTTCAATTACTTGGAAAAGTAATATATAGACAGACAGATAGAGATAGTTAGGTAACCCTAGGGTTTCACTTAACTGTGAGTTTAGTGCAAGTCAATGGTGTGATTCAGTGAAACACAGAGCAGGTGAGGCTGGACAACAGGAGTGTGGAACATGTCAAAGACAATGATGGTTACAGATAGATTCTAAGACACTCTTCTGAGCTTATCATTGAATACTTTCAGCTCATGCTGAGCAACACAATGTCTTTTAAAGATGTTAAAAATAAAGAAAAAAAAGGTGGAGTACTTCTGAAGAAGACCAAGTAAATGAGGAATCTCACAGCCTTGGCAAGAAAAAACCTAGAGGGAAGAAATCATTTTCTGTAAGATCTGCAATGTACAAGAAGGCTGGATTTGTTCTGCGTAGATTCCAGATACTAGAGTCAGGATAGCATGGTCCAAAGTAGAGTGTGGCAGAGTTTGACTCAGTACTCTGAGTCAAAATTTCTAACATTTAGATTGATCTTACAGTGAAATAGGCTCCAATAAGTTGTCAAAAGTTTCAGGGTGAAGGGCTCGACTGGGGCTGAGTTACCCTGCAGATGGTGTACTGCTGCTGCTGCTGCTGCTAAGTCGCTTCAGTTGTGTCCGACTCTGCGACCCCAGAGATGGCAGCCCACCAGGCTCCCCTGTCCCTGGGATTCTCCAGGCAAGAACACTGGAGTGGGTTGCCATTTCCTTCTCCAATGCAGATGGTGTACAGACTTGCTTAAATTTCTCTACTACACACTGTCATGACATCATGTACCTCCTCACCATAGCACTTAGAACAATTAAAATTACATAGTTGTTAGTGTAATTATTTAAATAGGCCTTTTTTCCAAGACTGTAAACTCTAAGAGGACAGGAGACTGGTCTTTGCATTCATCACTGCACCCTCAATACGTGGTCGAGTGTTTGGCACATCAGAAAGGAAAAGAAAGAGGGAAAAGAAATGAGAGAAGGAAGAAAGGAAGAAAAGGGAGAACAGGAGGGAGAGAGGGTTTCAAATATCAGAGAGAGGGCTGGACTAAGTCTCTTTATAAAGTTCCTTCTAAACTGAGATTTCTTGATTGCAAACAAAAACCAAGCATTGCAAATGAATCAGATTCTCTTAATAAGTCTTTCCCCTACTATTGTAAAGAGCTTCTGAAGGAAATGGATATATTCATCTCAGTGCTTCTCAGACTTTGTTGAGCATCAGAATCCCCTGGAGAGCTCGCTGAACTGACTGTTGGGCCCCACCCCAGAGTCTCTGATTCAGCAGGTCTGCTCTAGGGCCCCAGAATTTGCATTTCTAACGAGATCCCCTTTCATACTGTGAAATCAGTTCTGAATACTCTTTGAAAGGACTGATGCTGAAGCTGAAACTGCAATACTTTGGCCACTGATGCGAAGAACTGGCTCACTGGAAAACATCCTGATGCTGGGAAAGGTTAAAGGCAGGAGAAGGGGACAACAGAGGATGAGATGGTTGGATGGCATCACCAACTCGATGGACATGAGTTTGAGCAAGCTCTGGGAGCTGGTGATGGACAGGGAAGCCTCGCACGCTGCAATCCATGGGGTCGCAAAGAGTCAGACACGACTGAGTGAACTGACTGAATGAGCTCCCAAGTGAGGCTGCTGCTGCAGGTCCAGGGCACACTTTCTTGAGAACCATTTCTTTACCCAACATGAAGGGAGTGATTCTCAAACAGAAGAATCACCTCAAGTGCTTGTTAAAAATATGATTCTTGACCTTGCCCCAGAGATTCCAATTTAGCAGTTCTGGGATTGTACCCAGGAATCTGAATTTAAACAAGCTCTTCAGGTGGTTCTGTTGCAGGAGGTGGTTTGCTAACCAGACTTTGAGAAAGCAAGTTACATAGAAGCAAGAGATACAGTGGAAGGTTGTGGCTCCTGAATGCTTAGTGTTTTGATGATGGCTTTCTGTCATTGTCAGATTAAGAAATGTCCCCTTTGGTCATGGGTAAACCTATGGCTGATTCATGCTGATCTTTTGTAAAAAACCAACATAATACTGTAAAGCAATTATCCTTCGATTAAAAATAAATAAAACAAAAAAAAATCCCCTTTGTCAACTGCTTGCTCACTTAATACAAATGAACATTTCTACTTACTCAAGGTGATGTATAAAAACAGTACTATGATGAAGATTTACCAAAGGTATGTGGATAANGGATGAGATGGTTGGATGGCATCACCAACTCGATGGACATGAGTTTGAGCAAGCTCTGGGAGCTGGTGATGGACAGGGAAGCCTCGCACGCTGCAATCCATGGGGTCGCAAAGAGTCAGACACGACTGAGTGAACTGACTGAATGAGCTCCCAAGTGAGGCTGCTGCTGCAGGTCCAGGGCACACTTTCTTGAGAACCATTTCTTTACCCAACATGAAGGGAGTGATTCTCAAACAGAAGAATCACCTCAAGTGCTTGTTAAAAATATGATTCTTGACCTTGCCCCAGAGATTCCAATTTAGCAGTTCTGGGATTGTACCCAGGAATCTGAATTTAAACAAGCTCTTCAGGTGGTTCTGTTGCAGGAGGTGGTTTGCTAACCAGACTTTGAGAAAGCAAGTTACATAGAAGCAAGAGATACAGTGGAAGGTTGTGGCTCCTGAATGCTTAGTGTTTTGATGATGGCTTTCTGTCATTGTCAGATTAAGAAATGTCCCCTTTGGTCATGGGTAAACCTATGGCTGATTCATGCTGATCTTTTGTAAAAAACCAACATAATACTGTAAAGCAATTATCCTTCGATTAAAAATAAATAAAACAAAAAAAAATCCCCTTTGTCAACTGCTTGCTCACTTAATACAAATGAACATTTCTACTTACTCAAGGTGATGTATAAAAACAGTACTATGATGAAGATTTACCAAAGGTATGTGGATAAGGAACCACTTTAGGTTTGTAAGGACATCATCTCACATGACTGGAACTCTACCCATGGAGGGGAACCCCCATTCACTTCAGAAGCAGTTATCATTGTCGGGACATAAATCATCAGATGCAACCCTAGTTGAACTTCATTTTCCTTTTTTTTTTTGATACTCAGTGGCTATGTGGGCTATATCTTCTGTGGCAGCCTTCTTTAGCATATATGATCTCACTTTCTTTATCTTAATTTTTTAAGACTTAAAGAAATAAAAATGACCTATGCTCTCATCTCTTCCCAAGATGAGGATGGTATAATTAAACTCCTGATGAAGGAGAAGACAACAGTTTATTCTTTGCAAATACTGGGAAGATACTCTATGCATTGAAGCTAGGTTCATTGAATATGCCTTCTATGGCCATGAAAGAGTTCGTCTATCACCCTATGTATCTAAGATACCTGAACAGAATCAGACCAAGAGAACAAAGACAAAATCAGTCATTTCCTCTCTGCCCAGGGCAAACATCTGTGGCTTTATACGGGTGAGAGCTGTAGTTCTTAAACAGTGAGTGCAGAACTGTTTCCCAATCTTTTAATGACTGTGGAGATGATGCTGAAATGCCTTAGGAAGAAAAAATAACTACATCCCCCCAAATCTAAGCAAAACAAATGAAACCTAATTTCCTCTTTAAAATGTGAATTTTAAAAGAGTACAACATATATTGGTTACTTACAGGTTGTTCTGACTGTGCACACACTCTGGTAATCTTTCAGCTCAGACCATGGAAACTGGGTCAGGTGTCCCTCACTGATACTGTAGGGAGTTGTATGGCTTAATCCCTGCAGGCAAAACCTAAAACTGGAGTATTCAGATGCATGGGGAAGATGCTTCTCTAGCCACAAACTTGTCTTTCATTTTTGATGACACTTTCTCTTATTCCTGGAAACAACTGTTTACATGGGCTTCCGTGTTGGCACAGTGTGAAGAATCAGCTGCCAGTGCAGGAGATGCAGGTTCAATCCCTGGGTTGGGAAGATCCCTTGGATAAGAAAATGGCAACTCACTCCAGTATTCTTGCCTGGGAAATCCCATGGACAGAGGAGTTCTGGCAGTCCATGGGGTTGCAGAAGAGTCAGACACGACTTAGTGACTAGATAACAGTAAACTGTTTACACCTGGGTCTTGGTATACTTTGTCACTGCAGCAACCCAAAAATACTAGAGGAATTCTTCCTGGCTGATTCTATGGATGACATTGTGAGTTCAGAACACCTTGCCTAGTCTTACTCACATCTGTAGAAGCATCTTTCTACAGATAAAAGAAGAGGTTTACATTAGGGAACAAATCACTGGTGATAGCTAGCATCCTAGCTTGACACATCCACAGAGTGTACTACTGCCTGATGATGTTATCTGCGGAATTTCATCATCATCATTAATCATCACCAGTGATTAATAACAGCATCCACCTTGCACTTGTCAGAAGATGTTACAGTTTACATCTCATTTGATTCTCACAGCAATTTCATGAGACAGGCAAGCCAGATGTAATCATTCCCAGGTAGAAAATGGAAAAAACTGAAACTTAAAGAAGTTTAAGTCATTGCCCAAGGTCAGATGAATACATAACTCATTTTATCAGGTCATCAAATGAAAGCTAAAATAATAGGCAGAAAAATTTTTTTTGCTCCCATACAGACTCAGTATCAAAAGGGACCTAACCTTACTTTNCTGAAACTCTAATACTTTGGCCACCTGATATGAAGAACTGACTCATTGGAAAAGACCCTGCTGCTGGGAAGGATTGAAGGCAGGAGAAGGGGATAACAGAGAGATGGTAGGATGGCATCACTGACTCAATGGACATGATTTTGAGTAAGCTCTGAGAGTTGGTGATGGATAGGGAAGCCTGGCGTGCTGCAGTCCATGGTGTTGCAAAGAGTCGGACATGACTGAGTGGCTGGACTGAAATGTGCCAGGTCTTAGTTGTGGCATGTGGGATCTTGTTCCCTGACCAGGGATAGAACCCAGAACCCCTGCATTGGGAGTACACAGTCTTAACTACTGGACCAGCAGGGAAGTCCCAGAAAATTGAAATAATATAGGTTTCCAGGTTTTCTCACTGCAGAGTCACCTACAGGTTTCCTTCATATTTCTTAGTCTGCTTCTTTCTATTTGCATTGACAGCTGCTGTCTGTCTTTATTGTAAAGGATAGGAATGAAGGCTTTGGAATGGAACAGATGGGGTTTGAATCCTGACTCTCTCAGTTTCTCTTTGACCATTAGCAAACCTCAACGCTGTTTTAAAAAATTATTTTATTTTTAATTGAATTATAATTGCTTTGCAGTATTGTGTTGATTTATGCCAAGCATCAACATGAATCAGTCGTAGGTATACCTATGCCCCGTCCCTCCTGAACCTCCCTACCACCTCCCTCCCCATGCCACACCTCTAGGCTGTTGCAGAGCCCTGGTTTGAGTTACCTGATCTGTACTATGGGGACATGAATTTCTGCCTCCTGATGTGAGGGGTAAATAATAACAGGCGCAGAGGACCAACCTGCGTTTTGTCCTTCAGGTGCTCCTCTATTCTTATCTCTACACTGTATTTGGCATATTGTTTTTATGCATTGTTTTCCTAATATATTTGGGCTGTTCATAGAAATTTTCAGAGAAGCCTAGAAAATCAAACAAGACTCGGTATAATCTATTGCCTCTGACTGGAAAAGGAGGGGTCATTCGGAGTCCTTAATGTGATTTGCTTCGAAGCAGCCTGTTGGATTTCCTCAGGTGAGGCCCAAAGGACTTGTTTCTGTGTTTAAATTATTGTTTTTCTCCAATCAACTTGCAGCCGAGATAAAAATCTGTTTCAAGTATTACCACGGCATCAGTGGAGCCCTGCGAGCCACGACCCCTTGCATCACGGTGAAGAATCCAGCTGTGATGGTGAGTGACCCTCCATGCCCACTTCCTCAAGCCTCAGTTCCAGAGGCCTTGGCTTCTATTTTTGCCTCTGCAGCTCTGGCAAGGTTATGGGAAACAATGAAAAAGGAAACACATAACAGCGTGGGCGCCGTTTTGGGAAAGGAAATAACTTACAGGATCGCTTAACTAACTCCATAATACAAATCAGTGGGAAAATATGGCTTGATTAATAATTCTGTATATAGTCAACTCTCTAGGGAACCTTCTCATGAAGGAAATTAGTGAGTGGCCATCATGGAAAGTTTTTTCAACTTTGTTGGAGTGGATGGTTGATAGAAATGGTGGCATTGCATCTTATGTGAATTTAGTTTCCATGAACTCAGTGGGTAAAAGAGAGGGAAAAAAAAGCAATTTAAATAGTGAGTGAGTCTACCTGCCAGTCAGCTTAGTAAGCTTCACCACAAAGACAATGTGAGATGGGGATTGCGAATGTGCTATTCCTTTGGTTTTAGTGCCAAATCCCTCTTGTTGCTGAGTTGAGCTCTAGTGCCTACAGGTACCACACATATTTTCAGTATGGCTACTCAATAGAAGCCAACCCCTTTACTGGTCCTCAATTAAGGAAGCAGATTTCTAGTTTAGCTTTGGAGGAAACTGATTGTGTTGGACTTTTGAAGGAGAGTATGTCCATTTCCAATATGGTACTTTCTTAAGAATTACTTTTCACAATTTTGTGATTTTTCACTTCACCAACTAACTTTAGAATCTAACAGTTTCACAAAGTACATTCCATTGTATATGGATGGTTGGATTGAGATAGCTGTCCCAGGTGGCACTAGTGGTAAGGGACCCACCTGGCATTATAGGAGACGTAAAAGACATGGATTTGATCCCTGGGTCAGGAAGATCACCTGGGGGAGGAAATGACAACCCATTCCATTATTCTTGCCTAGAGAATCCCACGGACAGAGGAGCTTGGCGGACTATAGTCCATAGCGTCACAAAGAATTGGACATGACTGAAGCGATGGAGCACACATGGGCTTAGATAGTTTGGGGAGATTCTTAGAGTCCAAGACATGTAAATTATTTCAGTCCTTATAAGTCATTAATAAAAATCAGGTCATGAAAATTCAGAAGAAAAATATCAATTCCCAAAGTATAAAATCTTCATAATATTATATATGTGTGTGTACATGTTTACAGATGTGTGTTTTTTTTTGGAAAAAGGTAAGTGGACAGGTTTACTCCCTGAAATTCAGAAAGTAATTTCTGCAGATGGCATTTTGAAATTGTCTGACCCACCAAAGCCATATCAAGCAATCTTTCCCTTTCATTAATTCATTCAAACAGATATTCACTGGGTGGCTCTAAGTGTCAGCCTTATACTCACCACTAGGAATGAAATGATAACCAAAAACACAGCTCTCTTGTTTGGTAGGGCTTGAGAGACACATCAGTTAAATTGTATTTATTTGAGTGACAGTTACTACGAGTGACAGTAAAATGAGGCTATAAGAGCATATACTAGCAAGATTCATCCTGATCAGGAAGATCTTGGAAGGCTTCCCTGAAGAAGGCAGGTTTACAGGACAATCTGAAGGATGAATAGAAGGTACTTAGATGAAAAGGGGGAGGGAAGAGCATTTGAGATAGAGGGAACAATATGTGTAAAATTTTCAGTATCTAAGTACTTTGCTCACATTTGAATTATATTTGAGTTTCTACTGAAGTGAACAAAGTATAGGACATTAAAAATAACCCACATTTACTATATAAGACTTTGAAGGTTGACAGAGAGAATAACAATTGTTGACTAGAAAATCTGTAGTCATGTCACATAGTGATAAGCACTGGTACATGCTTTAATTAATATTCTCAAAAATTACAAAACTGGAAAAGTCAGGCTGTATATAATAAAACTTTTGAAAGCTTAACTGTGTGTGAAATTAAATAATAGCTTCCAAACATGACTTTCTGGATTCAGATTTTCTTAGACTTGAGCAATTTCCATGATCAGATTTCACTGATGGCGGTGGGAGCTTACAGCCTGGTAAGCATTGATCTCATTTCATTGATTTTGCATTGAGATTATCCTGTCAAAGCCTGTGGACAGTTGGAGATAATTAATTTGGTTCAGACAGATTTTAGACCAGCTTAAAAGCTTCACAGATACAACACTCACAATCATAATAGAACATTTTGGTTCGAAGATTGACTAATGGAATTGATGGTCAACAGACTTCTGACCACGCTTGAGATGTTGGGTCTGTATCCATTATTGAGAGGCTGTGCCAATGGGCATTTTACTGTGGGCTGAGCACTGGGTTTCTGTGACAACATGATGGTCACCTAGGTATATGACCTGTGTGTAGTTATTGTGATTGACTGACAACATTAATATTCACAAACCCCTTTCAGTATGATTATTCCACAATCAGATACAAAGAATAGTTGGGCAGTAGAAACCACAGTTTAATTCTTGGTGGCCCTAAAATTGGGAGGTTGATTGGCTCTCAGCAAGCATCTGTGGTTTATTATATTGTGTTATACCCATCTGACTCATCATTCCCAGGTTAAATAGAGCAAAGACAGCACCAGACTGGCCAGACAGCATCACTGTCTGCTTTTTCCTGCCTTCACCATCCCCACACTGCTGGACTACAAAGTGGCGAATAGCAAGGTAGTACGGACTACAACTGAGACAGACAGAGCAACACATGTCCCTCCTGTGCCAGGCATCTCACAAATCATGGCCTTCCCTCAAATGGACCACACTGCCCAGGGAGATGTGCCCCCTCTGAAAACATGATGTTTTTTCATGCCAAGGGAGACCAATGGGACTCTGAAAAGATTCATAGTCTCATCATTCAAAGCCTACTCAAAATCTTTTAAGATGTTATCAAAACTAAGGAAAATGCCCTCAAATTCTCCTTTTAAATATGTTCCCTGTCTGGCAGAAGGCTAATATGAAATAATTCTCACATAATTCATAGGCAAACTGTATCCTTTACCAGGACTCTGGTGAATGCTCATATGAGCTAAGACTCAGAGAATTCAACTTTATCATTCATGACAGTAAAGCCAGGAAAGACCAAAGCTGACCACCAGATATAGTGACATCAGTAATAATAAACACATCTGAACTGTGTTTAGAGAGAGGATTTTAAATAAACTCCCTTCATAGATTTACTCCAGGAAAGCTCATAAGCAACACTATTAATTCTATTGAAACAATGCATGGTAGTGAGTGAAGGTCGCTTTTATCTGTTCCAAGTGACACACATCACTGTGTACTCTGATGAATGAAAATGACGTCAAAGTATACACGACAGAGAAGACACAATTAAAAAAAAATCTTGACTCATTGCAAAAGGATATGTGATAAAGGAGACCATATGATTAGGATGTCGGCTCATTTCCTTCCCTGTGGAGTTTCTCAGTTACTTCCTTCAAGACTATTTGCAATTGGATGGAATGAAGGAAATATGTGACAAATGACATGTGAAGCAATCAGGAAGTAGTTAAGTGTCATACAGGATAGTCTTGACTAAGGTACAGACAGTAGTCATGAGGGACTTCCCTGGTGGCCAGGGTTTGAGAAACTGCCTTCCAATGGAGAAGATGCAGGTTCAATCCCTGGTTGGGGAACTAAGATCCCACGAGTCACAACTACTGAGCCCATGAGCTCTAGAGCTATGTTCCCCAACAGGAGAAGCCTGTGGCCACAAGGAAGACCCACCACAGCCCCCGCAGAAAAGAGAAAGAAAGTCAGAGGTGAAACTAACTGACTAGAGTTACCTAGCAGGGTGGAGAGTTTTTAATTATACTTGAAGCTTCCCTGGTGGCTCAGATGGTAAAGAATCTATCTATAGTGCAGGAGACCTGGGTTTGATCCCTGGAAAAGGGAATGGCAACCCACTCCAGTATTCTTGCTTGGGATATCCCATGGACAGAGGAGCCTCGCAGGCTATAGTCTATGTGATCAAAAGGAGTTGGATAAGACTGAGTGACTAAGTACATAAAGGACACAGAAAGAAGAAATCTATTTTTCACTATTTGAATGGAATTTAGTTTCAAGTTCCTCAACTTTGCTTAGATTAGTGAAAGTTATATTTCTTTCTTTTTTTTTTTTTTACTTTACAATATTGTATTGGTTTTGCCATACATTGATATGAATCCACCACAGGTGTACATGAGTTCCCAACCCTGAACCCCCCCTCTCACCACCCTCCCCATATCATCTCTCTGGGTCATCCCAGTGCACCAGCCCCAAGCATCCTGTATCCTGTATCAAACCTAGACTAGTGATTCATTTCTTACATGATAGTGTCCATGTTTCAATGCCATTCTCCCANGGCTGATTCTATGGATGACATTGTGAGTTCAGAACACCTTGCCTAGTCTTACTCACATCTGTAGAAGCATCTTTCTACAGATAAAAGAAGAGGTTTACATTAGGGAACAAATCACTGGTGATAGCTAGCATCCTAGCTTGACACATCCACAGAGTGTACTACTGCCTGATGATGTTATCTGCGGAATTTCATCATCATCATTAATCATCACCAGTGATTAATAACAGCATCCACCTTGCACTTGTCAGAAGATGTTACAGTTTACATCTCATTTGATTCTCACAGCAATTTCATGAGACAGGCAAGCCAGATGTAATCATTCCCAGGTAGAAAATGGAAAAAACTGAAACTTAAAGAAGTTTAAGTCATTGCCCAAGGTCAGATGAATACATAACTCATTTTATCAGGTCATCAAATGAAAGCTAAAATAATAGGCAGAAAAATTTTTTTTGCTCCCATACAGACTCAGTATCAAAAGGGACCTAACCTTACTTTAAAGTTCTAACTACAATAGAAGTTGTAACTACTTTTATGGAGGATAAAATATCTCAGCTTCCTGAGACCTAAAAAACGAAGTTGACCCATGCTCCATTTCCTTCCTAAGAAGTACGGATGGCAGTCACAGACTTTGGAACCCATTATCTGGTCCTGATTAAGAAGTTGAGCCCAACAGGGAGCTCCGCTTGGGGCTTTGTGACAACCTAGAGGGGTGGGGGGAGGTGGGAGTGAGGTTCCAGAGGGAGGGGAAATGGTAGATTTACATTATTGCAGAGCAGAAACCAGCACAACATTTTAAAACAGTTACCCTCCAGTTAAAAATTAAAGAAGGGGAGCCTAGCTAATCCATGGTCTCCTCCTTATGTTTGGTGAGGGTCAGTATATAATTTAGTCCTCAGATTCTCAGGGACCAGATCATTTTATGAAAACTAAGAACTTCAGCAGTCATGTACCAATAAAAACAGTATCCACATTCCTGACCTATTACAAGAAGGGACAGTGCTGCCAACAGAGTTCTTTTTCATTTCTGGGTTAGCTGAGCCCATGATACGTATCAATTTTGCAAAATTAAACCAAGAAACCCTTTGAAAGCATCTTGCTACTGGGGAGGCTGAAGGCCTATGACTCTACAGCAACATATACCACCCCACTAAATGACCCACTGAATGTGTGTGGCTTTATCCTTAGGGTAAATGTGTTTTGGGGCTTTCCTGACGGCTCAGTGGTAAAGAATCTGCTTGCCAATGCAGGAGATGAGGGTTTGATCCCTGGGTTGGGAAGATTCCCTGGAGAAGGAAACTAGCAACCACTTCAGCATTCTTGCCTGGGAAACTCCATGGACAGGGGAGCCTGGCAGGCTACAGTCCAAGGGGTCAAAAAAGAGTTGGGTCCAATTTAGCAACAAGCCACACAAATACATGTTTTTATTATGAAAACTCTTACACATTCAAAATAATTATCAGTAAATACCAAGGAACAGCTTGTTTAATAACTGGGCTAACGATGAGTTTAAGCAAAACATGATAGGGTTAGTGAATGGAATATTATGCAGTCACTAAAATAACAATTATGATGACTTAGACACATTGCGGAAAATTTGGGGACAATTTTAATTGCTAAACCCAGATTATAAAAATCACATAAACAGCCTGATTAAGCAATATATACACCCATAGGAGCAATGACCAGAAAGGAATGCATAGGAAATGCGAAATGAGTTATGGGAACTTTGTGACTCAAACTTCATGAAATGTTAGGCTTAGGAAGATACCTGCTGATCGAGTGATTTTTGATTGTTTGTTTGCTTGTTTTACCAGTCCTCTCTTGACCATGAACAACATGGCCTCTCCAGAGTCCAAAGAGTCCTGTGGCAGTTTGTCTCTTAAATTCTCAGAGCAGCTGCCAAATCGTGGCACGTTCCATGACCCCAACATTCAGGGTCCATACTGAAGTGTCTGTAGAGAAATTGTAACTGACATGCATGGAACAGCCTTTCTCTCCCTCAGGATGGGTGGAACTTGAGCCTGGCTCCTCATACAGCCCATCAAGCAGTTTGCAGTGTGATTTCAGCAGAAGAGATCATGCTTTTTGTCCTCTCCTGAATCATACTGTTTAGTGTGGTTCACTCAGGTCTCTGCTGACTCCTTCAAGCGTTTTCTCTTCATAAATGGAAAGAAAACTCTTACCTCTCAGAGCCCTTTGACCTTGTCACAAATACCCTTTAGAGTGTTATTACCATCCTCTGTTTGCCATGAAAGCTGAACAGCATCACAGGATGACATACTGTCCTTGAGGACGAGGACTGGCACAGTCGTCACCGTATCCTAAGAGCACAGTGCCTGGCCCCACACGCTCTTCTGAACAGACCAAGGAACAAAGAACCGAAGGGCTCAATAACTCAGAGGCAGCATAGAACAGTGAGGACAACTGCCTAAAGGGAATCCGAACTGGGTGGCTATTTCTACTTTTGCCAGTTTGGCTACGGGGCTTGAGGTGATTTCCTTTTTGCTCCTTTCAGCCTAATTCATCTCACTTGAAATGAGAGGCTGTCGGGTCTCCTTTTTCAGCTATGAAACAGTGTAATCCTATGACAAGCTACAAGTACAGTTAGTTTATCAACATTCGGAGAGTGCTTTCCATGACAGTGTTCCAACCTGGGGATACACAGTTCCAGCTGCGAGACCACTTTATCCTCATCTTCCCATTACACCTTCTCTCTGTCTCACAAGTAATGCGTCTTTCTCTGAGCTATTAGAAAATATTAAATTACATGTGTGGCTTTCACTACATATTCTGTTGGCTAGTTCTGGTCTAAGTTTCTGGATCCTCCCCTTCCCCCTTTCACTAACCTAAATAATGGTTCAGTTTTTGGTTATTACCACTGAGCTCACCACCTGGGCTATTTAATTAATTAAGCCAATAAAACAGTGAAAATACTGGTTTGTCATTTCATGATCTATGACAAGATTATAGTTAAACTGATTTGTCTCATGTAGAATCATTAACTTAAGTCATAATGGGCTTGGTCTCTAAAACAACCTACTTCTTCCTTGAAAAAGTAGAACCTGCCTGGTATCTCTGAACTTTTAACAAAAGCTTCTCAATTTATAAAATCTTCCAGTTCTCCAAGAACACTATACTAGTTTGGGTGTTTATTTAAGCATAAACTATAAGATCATTAAAAGATTCTGTCTCACCTATAAATTTCTTTCATGAAATGCTACCGAACAAAACATATCCTTTATCCAAATCAGAACAATCAACTGGGATATAGGTCAGTTCTTGATTATCTTTGTTGATTAAGGAAAGCAATGACAATGATAATTCTTAAAACTGTTTGCTTCTGCGCTTTGTATATCTACATTTGAATTCAGAAGAGTTTGTTGTCCCAATGCTTCAACTTCTATTAAAACAAAGAACAGATTTAAAAAGCAAAAACAGTAGTCCCAAGATGGTAGAAGAGCAGGTGGACGTGGAGTGCATCTCTTTCCATAGATGCATCAGAAATATATCTACAGGACTTAACCTGGTGGCACAGTGGATAAGAATCGCCTGCTAATGCAGGGGACAGGGGTTTGATCCCAGGTCCGGGAAGATTCCACGAGCCAAGGAGCAACTAAGCCCATTTACGGTAACTACTGACTCCCTGCTCTAGGCCCACGAGCTGTGTACCACAACTGCTGAAACCCGTGCGCCTAGAGCCTGTGCTCTGCAACAAGTGAAGCCACAGCAATGAGAAGTCCGTGCACCACACGGAAGAGTAGCCCCCATCAATGCAACTAGAGGAAGACCATGCAAAGCAGCAAAGACCCAGCACAGCCAAAAACGAATAAATTAATTGTTTTTTAAAGAAATAACATTATAGATGCAACAGTTCTCACAGAACACAGGCTGAACACTAGTAGAAGACCTTGACCACCAGAAAGGACCATAAAACAAAGAACAGAGTTGCCTGGCGGGGAACTAAACTGGGCTCTGCTGGTCTCCCTTCCTCACCTGGGCTTCCCTCACGGCTGTGGCTCAGCTGGTAAGAATCCGTCTGCAATGCAGGGGACCTGGGTTCGATCCCTGGGTGGGGAAGATCCCCTGGAGAAGGGAAAGGCTACCCACTCCATTATTCTGGCCTGGAGAATTCCATGGACTGTACAGTCCATGGGGTCCCAGAGAGTTGGACACGACTGATGAGCAACTTTCACTTTAAGTGATGGCATCTCAAACTGATGTTGGTTCAAACAGCTTCCTTCTCTTTCCTTCCTTTGTTCCTTATCCAGCCCTACCACCCCCCACATGCACACACATGTATGCACACATGTGTACACACACCAAGCAGCTAATCTTTCCCTGGGCTGCAGAAAGTAATAAATACTGGTTTTAAAGGCTTAAGAGAAGGTAAGACAAGGGAAAATGGGAGACTAGACCAATGTTGTGCAGTAGAAATATAATGAAAGCCACATATGCAATTTCAAAATTTTATAGTAGCCATATCATAAAAGTAAAAAGAAAAGGGGGCTAAGATTAATAATATATTTCATTTAAACCAATATATCCAAAACATGTAATCATTATAAAAATTATTTTTAAAATTATTAATGATATAATTTGCATCCTTTTTTTCTCATACTTAGTTTTTGAAATGTAGTGAGTATTTCACACTTTCAGCACATTTTATTTCAGACTATCAATATTTCAAGTGCAGTAGCCATATGTGGCTAGTGGCCATCATGTTAGACTGCAGGGCTCTGCATGTTCATGGTTTAAGTTCTATTATTTATCTGAATGGGGACAGAGGAAGGAGGCAATAAAAGGGAGCAGACCATGGCACACCCAAACTGTATTCAAGCAGCATCAGTACAAAGGAGATGTACTCAGATATATTCCTACTCTAAATCAACAAAGAAGGAAGAAACCTGACTTTATCTATAATTTCTTGTTACATACATAGACAGTTCATTCTAGGAGCACAATAATGCACAAAAATAAGAAATAAGATGACTTACAACAAGTCTCATATGGATTCAGATTAGAGTTGAAGACCCTTGACAATATATCTCACTCATAATCCCTGCTCTATGGGCAGTGAGGAATCCTTGTGGCTTTAACTTGAAGGGTTCTCTAACAACAAAGCCATATCATAATACTTCTGCTTAGTGTGGCTAACCACCAACGGACATATTAGATGAGATCATTTCCAAACAGGATACAGCCTTGCAACGATCTGCTATATTTGTAGCAGCAAATTGTTCACCCTTCTCTTATGTTGCACCAAAAAAGAAAAAACAGCTAAAATGCTTGATGGATTTAGGTGTCTCCAATTCCTATTGTAGACAATCTCAGGAGTTGCTATAGACTTCAATTACGTGATGTAATTAATTCATTTCATGGAACATATTTGGAAGAATTGACCCGATGATGTAATTCCCTTATGGTAAAACAGAGAAAGAGGAAATAAAAAGAAAGCCTCAATTCCTGTGTTGGAAGTACCAAAGCTTCTGAATGCATGAGAGAGAGAGAAACGTGTGCCTATTTCTTATGTTGATGTGCTGTTGCTATTGTTCACTCGCTAAGTTGTGTCTGACTCTTTGTGACCCCATGGACTGCAGCACACCAGGCTTCCCTGTCTTTCACTATCTCCCAGAGTTTGGTCATCATGTCCATTGAGCTGAGGATGGTATCCAACCATCTCATCCTCTGTCACCTCCTTCTCCTCCTGCCCTCAATCTTTCCCAGCTTCAGGGTCTTTTGATGTGTTACTTATAAGCAAATACATCTTGAGTATTCATAGTTCTTAATGGTATTTTTACCACTAAGGAAGACATGATGGAATCATAGAACTAGAGTGGACTTTTAATGTCTAGTTCATTTCTTTACTAGTAGGGTAGCATTGTTTATTTAATAACTGAAACATCACATAAATTATTCCAGATCTATGATCATTATTAATCATAGTAAAGGCTAATATTTACTAATTAGTACATTTCATGCATGGGTTTACAAATCAAAATTAATCAAGTTTAAGTCATTCAGAAGACATTCTCTCAGTCTTTCTATATATCACACTTGAGAACACAAGAGTTTTTGTTCTCAGGCAGTTCTCTCTCATGGGTGATCTGCATTCCTCATGTTACAACTGAGAACATTTCTGTAAGTAGCATCTTCAGTGGAGGTCATTATTGTGTCTCCCCAGACCTTTTCTTTTAAGTTGAATAATACAACTATCTCTAATACTCCTTTCAGTTTTTATTTTTCAACCTCACACTTACATTTTGAATCTCCTCTGATAGCACTCTACAACTTGACATTTCTTAAGTTTAGGCTAGATGTGGTTCTCCTTGTTTAATTCTGTGCATATTTAATATAACTGTATTTTATACTGCAGCCTGCCCTCACTCCTTCACTTTCAGCACTCTTAAACTCTCTTAATCATTCCTTTTTTTCCATAGCACTTATTACCTATTATCATATTTTATAACTTGCTTATTTACTGTATTTATGGATTCTTTCCTGTCTCCACCATTGGTCCCTAACTAGAACATAAGTGTCACAGAACAGAGGTCTTTGTTTTGCTCATTGCTGTATCTTGAGTCACTAGAAGAGTGCTTGGCACATAATATGTGCTCAAGAAATATTTGTCAAATAAATAGATATCAACATAAATTCACAGTTTCTAATTAAATTAATGTATAAGCATTCATCTAGACACATGCTTCTAGTTGACTGGTAAGTAATTGGGCAGGACAATTAAAGGTCTAAATTTAAAATACATGTTTGTGTGTGTGCTAGGTTGCTTCAGTTGTATACTACTCTTTGCAACCCTATGGACCACAGCCCACCCAGGATTCTCTGTCCATGGGATTCTCCAGGCAAGAATACTGGACGGGGTTGCCATGCCTTCCTCCAGGGGATCTTCCCAGCCCAGAAGAACTCATGTCACTTATGTCTCCTGCACTGGCAGGCAGGCTCTTTACCACTAGTACCACCTGGGAAGCCCAAAATACATGTTTATTTAATTACAATAGAAAAGAAAATTGGGTTATATTGGAAGTACTCACTCTTCAAGAAGTTTGTTACTCCTCAGGATCAAGGATTGGGAATACTGATTATTTCTGATTTATTCCTGTATTTTTTCTAATTACGACCACTGAGTCCACAAATCAAGAATATTCAGTTATGCTCACTCATTTGTCAATTTAAGTATAGGTATCAAACATTAAATGTATTTTACCTGTTTTACAAGTTAGAGCTCATAATTCTAGATTAACAACTACTGTGCCTACATGCTATCTTGAGAAAATAGACCCAAGGTCCATTTTTAAGCAGCAATTTTAATGATGTAAGTTTATTTTTAATCCTATTTTATCCCCAGTGGTTTTTATGGCACCTAAAATATAGTAAGGTATATTTATTTATTTAATGAAAAATGACCCTGCAAAGGGCTTCCCTGGTGGCTCAGATGGTAAAGAATCTGCCTGCAATGCGGGAGACCTGGACCCAATCCCTGGGTTGGGAACATCCCCGGGGGAAGGGAACAGCCACCCACTCGAACATTCTAACTGGAGAATTCCATGGACAGAGATGCCTGGAGGGCTACAGTCCATGGGGTCACAATGAGTCGGACATGACTGAAGCAACTAAAACACTTTTCAATCATAGCAAATGAGGGAAAATTTGACCAAGGACGTTTGGGAGGGAAAGCAACAAATACAGCATATTCTAAAAAAATTTAAAGTAGGAAAAAAAGTGGTAACTGATGGATGCAGAACCAAGAAAAATCATATTTCAACCAGATTCATTACACCCATGGCCTAATCCCTATCACATATTCACTATCTCACCAAACACTGGTTGAACATGTTCTATGTATGAGTCACTGTGAAGAATTCTCTGAATAGAAGGGAACAAGATTTGGTTCGGGGGCATGAAGTTTAGTGTAGGAAATGATGATAATTCCACCATCTGTTCACCACTCTATCCCCAGCACCCCAAACAGCCACCCCAAAATTGCTTAATTTGGTAAAACTGGTACAAAGAAAGGATAATTATCCATAAGGCAAAAAAGGGTGTGATAAATGCTATCAGAGAAAGCAAAGGGCCCTCAGAGTTAAGAAGGGAAAGGAGTCTCTCTGGTTTGGGATGGGACTGGTTTTCCTGGGACAGGGAGCTAAATGGACGAGGACAGGTTAAGCAGTGGCCGGTGGCAAGGTGTTCAAGGCAGAGGGAGGAGCATGACCCATAGCAAAGAGGTGACACATAAAGCCCATATGACCTGTCCTCCCCAAATAGCGTTTCCTGTTTTAAAATATCCGAGTCACAGAATCTTCAAATCAACCTGCAGAAAGGGCTTTAGATTTATGTTAGGTGCAGATATAAAATTAAGGGGTTATAAAGGCTTCTGAGAGAGTACAAAGTAGTGGACTTTGAAGTCCAAGAGCACACCGGGTTTTCAGACTGTGACCAAGATGCTGTTGTGCTGTATGAGGTCCATGCAAAGGACTGAGGACAGAGTCTGGCACTCAGTGGCTTGTCTACGGCAGCCAGTGGCTTTCCTTCCTGCCCTTCACTCAGGATCCTAACTGCTGCCTCGAGTTACTTGGCAGGAAAGGCACCCGTTACAGGCATACCTTGGAGATACGGCGGCTCAGTTTCAGACCACTGCAATAAAGCAAATGCCCCGTTAAAGGAGTCACACGAGTGCTTTTGTTTCCCAGTGCACGTAAAAGGTATGTTTACAATACACCGTAGTCTATGAAGTGTGCAATAATAGGATGTCTTAAAAAATGTATATACCTTGATTTAAAAGCATTTTACTGCTAAGAAATCCTAACCGTCATCTGAGACTTTCATAAAGTCATAATCTTTTTGCAATAGTAACATCAAAGATCACCATAACCATAATAATAAAAAAGCTTGAAATACTGCAAGAATAACTCAAATGTGAGACAGAGCCATGAAGTGAGCAAATGCTGTTGGAAAAACGGGGCCGACAGACTTGCTTGACACGGTGTAGCCACAAACCTTCAAGGTGTAAAAAATGCAATAGGTGCAAAGTGCACCAAAGCAAAGCGCAACAAAACAAGGTTTGGCTGTACAGCACTCTAGCCTACCCCCATCCGTGTGAATCTGGTCCTAAAAATGAGTTTTTAAACTCCTCCACTGAACACGACATATAACAAATTAACACTCTCTAAAGTAATTTATAAATTAATGTGATTCCAATTGGAATCCCAGCAGGCATTAGGGGATAATTAGCTACAAACGAATGTGAATTCACAAATAAGACGATATGCCTAAAGTAATCAAGAAAAATAGAATACAAATGAACTGTAAGGGGAAACATTTCATCAGATATAAGAACATACAAGAAAAATCTACCGTAATAGAATCAAAATTGCATTAACATGGGAATGAATAGATCGATGGGAAATAAAAGAGAATACTTAGATAACCTAAAGATTATTATATATATATATATATATGCATATAGAGATATTTAATTTTATGTGACAGAGATAGTAGCTTATTCAGTTATTCAGTGGGGAAGGTTAGATTTCATAAATGGTGCTAGCCCAATTGATTAGCCACTAATATACATACATATATATGATTTTCAAACAGCTAGAGACTTAAGCGGGCTTCCTAAGTGGTGCTATGGTAAAGAACCCATCTGCCAGTGCAGGAGACAGAAGAGAGGCAGGTTCGATCCCTGGGTTGGGAAATGGCTACCTGCTCTGGTATTCCTGCCTGGAGAATCCCATGGACAGAGGACCCTGGAGGGAACAGTCCACAGGGTGGCAAATAGAGTTGGACACAACTGAAGTAACTTAGTACACACAGGGACTTAAACATTAAAAATAAAACAATATAAAAACTTTAAGATCTATCAAGGAAAATTACATATCTAATCCAGGGACAGAGGAAATCTCAACCAAGGTAGAAAATCCAAAAGCCATTTAAAAAAAAAAAAAAAAGATCGATATATCTGACTACATAAAAATATCTTTGTAGGGCAAAGTATACCATAATTAAAGCTTAATGACAATGTGATCAGTTAATGACAACAGACAAATGATGAATTTAAGGGAAATGGTTTAAATGACGAGACAGAAAAGAGTTAATATCTACACAGAGCTCTTACAAGAAAATAACAAAAATAGAGAGTGGAGGGTGGAGAACAAAAGAATGCACGCATGAATGAAAATGGTCAAAGAGCATCTATGAGTGATTCACATAAAAGTAAATCAAGAAGGCCAATAAATACTGGATAATAAGCTTGGACTCACTGGTAGTCAAAGGAAGGGCAGTCTACTACTACTGCAGCTGAGTCGCTTCAGTCGTGTCCAACTCTGTGCGACCCCATAGACGGCAGCCCACCAGGCTCCCCCATCCCTGGGATTCTCCAGGCAAGAACACTGGAGTGGGTTGCCATTTCCTTCTCCAATGCATGAAAGTGAAAAGTGTAAGTGAAGTTGCTCAGTCGTGTCCGACCCTCCGCAAGAAGGGCAGTCTAGGTTTCAAGGAGATTCCCTGCTCCCCTATCTACTTGACACAGCAAGGAAAGAGCAAAAAGGCCTTTTGGAGACAGGGATGCAGGAAAAAGAGTGCTTTCATACATTGTAGAAATGTGAATTTTTATAATTCATCTTAAGATTAATCTGGCAGTATTTACTAAATTTACTAAATTAAAAATACATTTAGCTTTAAACCTAGCAATCCTACTTCCTGGACATTGCCACAGAGAAAAAAGAACATGAGGATCCATGCACAAGGATATCTATTTAACCATAAATTATAGTGGTCAAGGAAGCAAAGTTAAGGCCATCAGTAAAAGAATGGTTCAACAACATACCATAACATATAATATGGCCCTTAACAAATGAATCATAACTATGTCAAGTGACTTAAACAGATTTCCATGAGGCCCTATTGGCAGATAAGAATGTATTACATAGTCTTATTTAAAAAAACCACTGACCACAAAAACCCTATAATGTATGTACGCATATGAAAAAAATAAGGAATGATACAGGGTTTTTAATATGGTTTACAGAGAAATGAAGAGGATAGGAAGAAGAGAGCAAACAAAAAAGCCTAGAACTTATGATATGACCCAATTTATGCATTTATAAAAAATATATGTGTATATATACATATTACATATGGGTAGACAGATAGATGAGAGAATTTTAAAAGAAAACAAAAAGGGGGAAACATTTGTCCCCCAAAATCATGTAGTTCACTAAAACTGCCTGCTGCCTGCAAATTGGTCCTCTGCCCACCCACGTTTATCAGTGCTGCTTTTCCTCCACGTGATCCTGGGGTAGACACCCAGCCTCCGTGTGCCCTTCTCTATCAAACGATGGCAGTGGAGCACATGCTCACCAAGCTTCTCTCCAGCCCTGGCATCACCATCTGATGCCTCTGAGAACACAAGTCTATGTTTCTATTTGCCTGGTAACCACGTAGCCTATGGAAATAAACCAATGGGGGTCAGAAAGCAGAAGCTGGCTACATCCCACTACCCTATTTCTGTTTTACTCGTTCTCTTTTTAAAAATGTTTCCTTGACTAAGTTATCAGGCCAAAGCTTATTTTTATGATGCTATGAAACCATCACCATGGTGGGTAAGCACGCTCACTTGGGGTACATTTGCTGGTTTACTTTGCCATGTTCACTAAATTTCTGCTGGACGAGTGCTGGTCACCCAATAGGCATGTAAGGGAAGGGCTGGGTGCCAGCCCCCTGAACAGCATGGTGAGAACTCCAGCACTGCTCATCTGGGAACTAAGGCCTGGAGCAGGTGAAGGGACAGCTGAGCAGGGTGTACACAGGGCAATCAGCCTTCGCTGCACCCCCATCACTCATGGCTTTTCAGAGGATCATTGATTAGCATCCACGTGCCCCTGCATATCAGAGGCATGAGGAATTGGAACCAAAGCTAGAAACTTAGGGCAGAATGGATTAGGGTGAGATAGTAGTGAGGGCAGTGGACAGGTCAGAACAAGGACTGTAGATAACAAAGAGAAAAAGAGAAAATAAGAAAAGGTTACAAGAACAGGCCCTTTCTAGAATAGTTGAAATTAAACCCAAGAACTGTGGTGTCAAGTGGGGTTGGAATTATAGCTACAGGAATAATACCGGCTGGAATTGTGGGCAGAGGGAGCAAAGAGGATGATACACCTTGATGGGTGTTCACAGATGTGAAAAGCTGCAGGCAGTTGGCAATAAGCAGGGGCGTTCAGCAGGAAGTGGTGTGGTAGTTGAGTCACTAAGCTGTGTCTGACTCTTGTGACCCTGTAGGCTGTAGCCCACCAGGCTCCTCTGTTCATGAGATTCTCCAGGCAAGAATACTGGAGTGGGTTGCCATTTTCTTCTTCAAGGGAATCTTCCTGACCCAGGAGTCAAACTTGGGTCTCCTGAACTGTATGGAGGTTCTTTACTGACTGAACCACCAGTAGGAAGTCCCAGTAGGAAGTACACATGCCCTAAATCATAGCACTAGGAGGGAGATGGGGATGACAGAGTAGGTAACTCCCCCAGATTCCCAGAGTTTAAAAAAAAATTAATTTTGTAGACTTAATGAAAATTTCAAAATATTGTAACATCAACATTGCAAATTGTGACTTGAATGTCACCACTTTCATTTATCCTCAGTCATCATGACAAAAAAGTGTTATATTAGAAGAGAAAATAAAATGATGAAAAGCTGTGAACACTGTTTATGGGATGACATTACAAACACTGACATGTTATTTTATGAAAATATTTTTCTCTCTTAAAAACAGTTATAAGGTATTCAGCATTTACTGTATGTCATTGTATTAAGTACTCTCTTGCATTATTATCTCATGTGCTTTTCACACTCACTACATGAGGTCAGCACTATAAGTAGCTCTCTCTTACTGATGGAAAATTGAAGAGCAATAAAGGCAAGTAGCACAGCTCCTAAGAGGAGATCCTAAAAGATGAAGACAGTATTTGAATTCAAAATAATATGATTCCATATCACCATGTCATAACACTCTCCACAAACAGAAAATCCACTTGAATTATGCAGTTTCAAAAAAAGTTTTTTGCTGAAAGCCTGCTTCATGAAGAGACATATACCATCATGTTCCCCCCCCCCCCCAAAATGTGCCCACAAACGTTTCAGTCATGCAAGGCCTGTGGCCCACATTGTTTGCAAATGCATGGGTCAAACTAAATATCAGAGCTCTTATTTTCAAGTATTTTGTAGACAAGTGGTCAGCAAGCTTTTTCTGTAAAAGACAAAATAGTAAATGTTTTAGGCTTTGAAGGCCATATAGTCTCTGCCACAGTATTGCAACTCTACCAGAGTATTGCAAAAGCAGCCACAGGATTCCTAGGTGAACAGTGTGGCTCTGTTTTTACATGAAAACAGATGGTGGCCCAAGGTGGCCTATAGGTCACAGCTTGCCAAATCTTGCTCTAGACCACGTGTTTGTTCTTCAAGGCTAATTTGCCATGTTACTCCTTCAGAGAATCTTTCCCTCTGGACCAAGCTAAATCAAGTCCTTCTATTATAATGTTCTGATGCATCTCTTATACACACACATCTCAATTTTGATTCTTTATCATTACTAACTCGTAACATCTAGGAAGGTGGGGGTCATGTCTATTTCATATCTCACTGGATTCTCAGAACCTAGCAAATGCTCAAGACATAAAAAGATGCTCAGTGAGTATTTGTTGGCAGAAGGAAGGGAAGGAGAAAGAGGGGCAGGGAGGAAGGAAGGGAGGGAAGAAGGGGGCAAGAAAGAGAAGGACGAAAGAGAGGGAGGGAAGGAGGGCGATAGCAGCTTCTCACACCTCACCTGCTTCTGTGTTCCAGGATGGAACTAGCATGCTTCAGAAAGCCTCCTTCCTCACCACCACTGTGACAAGCACTGTGCAGTCTTATGGTACCATTAGAAATCAAAATGTCCCAGCATGCTTTTACATGATAGAAAAACAAATTCTTATCTTTTTTTAATCTGTAGGTGCAAGGACACCCATTTTGAAAGGTTATTCTACCATTCGAGGAGTGGAAAGAATGATAAGAATCACCTGGTCTTTCCTTGTACCACGCCAACATTTGGCCATGTCAAAGTACACAATATTAGAAAATCTGACCTTCCCCTGGTGCTGCCTGTTTAGCCTTAAATTCTCCCTCTGCCCAGTTAACAACAGCCACTATATTGTGATGGAAAGTGATTAGTCAACCTACTAGCTAACACTTTCTTCCTCTCTTTTTTTTTACCACTTTATTATTTTATTTTTAAATTTTGATTTCATATTGGCGTACAGCTGATGAACAATGTTATGACAGTTTGGGGTGGGCAGCAAAGGGACTTAGCCATGCATATACAAGTATCCATTCTCTTCCAAACTCCCCTCCCACCTAGGCTGCCAAATAACATCAAGCAGAGTTCCCTGTGCTGTAACAGTAGGTACTTGTTGGTTATCCATTTTAATCTATAGCAGTGTGCGTACACATCCATCCCAAACTCCCTAACTATCCCTTCTCCCCATCCTTCCCTCCTGGGAACCATAAGTTCACTCCCTAAGTCTGAAACACCACATCACATTACAGTTGCTTGCTTCTAGTAGTTTTATTTAATTAAAAATAACACACATTATTCTTCTACTAGAAGGAATGATCTTCCAGAATGACTGAGGTGAAGCCTCAAGTTTGTCTCATATCTGCCAGAATCAAAACAAAAATAATCTCATCTTTCTTCTTTTTGTCCTTCTAAAAATAAGGTGGCAGTTGTTCCAATTGGTGGGGTTGGAAAGGGGAATTGGCTTAGTGCTCCAGGTGTTCATGAGGCAGAATAACGTGATGGCAAACTTAGAAATGCATGTAATAGATGCTACTCAGGGGCTTTCGCTGAGCTCAAGTTTAATTTTTAATAATTTTGAATTATAGATTCAATGTCCATTTTTAATTAAATAAAACTACTAGAAGCAAGCAACTGTAATTGCATTTCAGAATCTAGACTGCCGACATTTATAAGAAACATATGTCTTTTGGAGCAAAACAAAATATGTTTGATCTTTCTCCTATATGACAGAAGATAGTTGAAGACTTTTCTCCTTTCCTCAATCATTGCGAAGCCACCTGTCCAGTTTTCTTATCATATAGCCTAGTTTCCTGACCTTGTCTTTTCATCACTTGTCTGAACACACTCCAGTACATTGCCGCAGCAAGAACACAGATCTGTGTGTGAATCAGGGTGAGTTATTTAATAACTTTGTGACCTTAAACAAGTTTCTTAATTCCCATGAATCTCAGTTTCTTCATCTGCAAAATGCAGCTAAAAAGTAATTCTTCTTAGTATCATCATGGGGACTGAAAGATCATATATCAACCACCCAGTACACTGCTTGGTATGCTGCTGCTAAGTCGCTTCAGTCATGTACGACTCTGTGCGACCCCAGAGACGGCAGCCCACCAGGCTCCACCGTCCCTGGGATTCTCCAGGCAAGAGCACTGGAGTGGGTTGCCATTTCCTTCTCCAACACTGCTTGGTATAGCAGGCATTATTCCAGTTATTCCATTATTCCAGGATGGGGTAAGGGTGCAGAAGCCAATTCATTGTGAGAGAGAAAGTCTATGAAGGTGAAGAAATATTCTTTGTGTTCTTTTGTTAAGTTACTCATTCAAAAGTGAAGGTAAATTTACAATTACCAATATGACTGTAAAGGATTATATGCAAAATGACAACAGGTGTACAAAAATAATACAAATTTTTTAAACAAAAAGGAGGGATATTTAATGGGGCACAACCAGCAAAACCATTAATTTAAATAATAACATAATGCAACAAATTTCACTTTGCTTGGCCAGTTTTAGTAGTCAGAAATGTGACTAGTAAGATAGATTTTCACCAATTATCCAAATAATAAGCCAAAAGTACTCTTCTATACCAAGAATAAAGACTAAACAGGAATGATACGAAGTGATAAGGAGCGTGAGAAAAAGTTGCAAAGGTGACACAATTTTGGAGAAATGGAAAATAAGCAAATAACACACAGTCAAGTGGAAAGTCAAGGAAGAAAGCTGAGGCTTCTAAGGAAATTGCCTTTGCTGTTAATACAAACAAAATGGACCCTCCTCCCAATATTCTGTATAGCTTTAATAGCTACTCTTATCATTTCAGACACTTCAACTAATGACCTCCTCCCTAAGATCATTCATTCAGTTAAAAAAAAAAGGGGAGGGGGGGAAATGTGTACCTACTTAATATACCCTAGGCCCAGGGCTGGAACTGAGATGCTTTAGTAGATAGGCACTGGCCTAACCTCCAAGAGTTTCTAATTTTTGAAGTCAGACAAGTAAGCAATCAACGATGTTATAATGTTGTTATACTGGGAGGAAAGAGGGAAGGACAGTTGGATGGACAGACAAAAGAAGGAAATCAGAAGGGCTTTCTTCTGGCCCTGATAAACTAAGGAAGGCTTTCCAGGGGAAATAACACATAAGCCAAGGCCTTCAGAAAGTCAAACTAAGGATCCGCAATGGAGCTACTAGCGCAGGATTTATTTCTAAGGCAGAAAGAAGCAAGAGACAGTGAGAACAGTGCTGTAATTCTAGGATATGTTCTTTGGAGGAAAATTAAGAAGACAAGAAATAAAATTTCAAGATTATAATGTGTAACAGTCCATTTATTTCCAATTGTTACCTCCCTATTATAATATTTCAATTTCAAATCTGCCCCCGTCTCTTCAATTATGAAATTCACATTTCTAGGAACATCTTAATTAGAGCACAGTGACTTAGAGTCCTAACCTGGCAAAAGGAAAAATGTTTGAGTAGAGTAGTACCCTGTTCATTTAAAATCACCAAATATGGATCTAGAAATCAGAAGAGGAACCGAAAACGGGATAACTTTAGGCCACCTTCTCTGTCCACTCATCTCTGTTGGGAATTTCCGTATACTTATTTCATAATGACCAAACCCAACTATAAACACCCATCAATCTAACACAAAAAGGATGATATTAATTATACTTAGAACTTTCTGGGAATCCTATGAAGATTTTGTTTGCAAGATCTGTTATAGAAGAAATAATAGAAGTTTTGCACTTGTTTCTGTCGACAAGAATTCAGTTTCTTTCTCATTTTAATGTTGCTCATTGGCCAGCACAGATACAGGTAAACTGATTTATTTCATAGTCAAACACTAAATATGATGACCTGCATCTGCAAAAAAGGTACACAATGCAGCACCTACACTGACAGCAATGCCAGCAAGGCCAACCAGAAAGCTGGGATGTAGTCCCCACCACACAACACACAACACACAACACACACACACACACACACACACACACACTACACATATCAAAGTGAATGCCCTTAATGAACGGCCTTGTTGCACAATGTTGTGGTTTCAGATTAGGGCACGTAGTGCCAGGAAGTACAGCTCACTCTGTGTGTGTTAAGCTTCTTCTGATAAGAAGAGCGAGGTGGATGCAAGCCATCTATGTTCTTGGCAAGAATGACTCATTACAATTACCCAAAGGAGACCATAACTTTCTGGGAAGGACTTTGCTTCTCACAACTTGGAAATATCTCATTCGAGTCTTAAACAGTGGGAAAGAACAGAAGAGGGGAGACCTTCGGCTATCACCCTCCTCACAAGGAAGAAGGAAAGGACGATGGCTAAGATGTCTGAGAGATGCACGTGTGGGTGCTTCTGTTCGCCACGTTCTCAGGAGCCAAACCACTTCAAGGTGGGCAAGCGCTGACTTGAGATGAGATGGAATGAAGTAAAATGATGTTCCTGGTCTACTTCCCAGTTCTGTTATTCCACCTGTCCTAGACAGTCGGAAGAAAATAATTAATTGCCAAACTTTCTACTATCAATGGAATGGACTAGCCCTACAATGGAATCTTGCTTACAAGCAGTGGCTATAGGTTTGAGGTTGGTTTCCTCCCACCCAGCATCTAAGACAATGCTCTGGATATGGTAGTTACTTAATAAGGGGTCTTTTGTTCCAAATTTTGCCTACCTCGTCATTTAAGGTGTCATTTATGCCTGGCATAGATGCGCAAAACTAGAAGAAAACTGGTTATCACCAGACCAGGCATTTGTGCCACCCTCTGCTGGCAGCCCACTCCAGTACCCTTGCCTGGAAAATCCCATGGATGGAGGAGCCTGGTAGGCTGCAGTCTATGGAGTTGCTAGGAGTCGGACATGACTGAGTGACTTCACTTTGACTTTTCACTTTCATGCATTGGAGAAGGAAATGGCAACCCACTCCAGTGTTCTTGCCTGGAGGATCCCAGGGACGTGGTCTATGGGGTCGCACAGAGTCGGACACAACTGAAGCGACTTAGCAGCAGCAGCAGCAGCTGCCTTCTATGGAAAACTGGGGAAGGAACAGGGAAGTACAAATGAAGAGAAGTTTCAGTTCTTTTCTTAGTTTTCTTTTCTCAGTTGGTACTTGCATAGGCTGTATCCTGATCTCCCACAGGAAAGGGAACTTTGACCAAGCGAGTGGCTTGGTCAAAAATGGCTATTATGATGTCAACGCTCCTCCCCAACTTCCTTCTCTTTCACTCCCTTTCTAAGCTCCTTAAAATAGGAAGGTCCTACTAACAGGCAGATGGTGGTCACCTGAAGCATAATTTGTGGTCTCCAAAAGAAAACACTAAAAAAAAAAAAAAAATCAGGTCAAGTCAGGACTTCCCTTCAGCAAAACCAATATAGGAATCCAGCTAGCATAAGAAAATGTTAAAAGAAAAAAAAAATATATATATATATATATAGGTTATGTACTTAAAGCATACAGAGATGGTAATACAGAAGTACCATGAATTTTCATTTTCACCCCTGCAATATATCCCAGTATACCCCCAAATTATTCTCAGCTATATATTTGCATAAGCCAAGAAAACTCTGATTTTGGAAGAGCATTTTTGTACAGTTTGCTATAAGAACACCCATCTCGGTCAGGGCACAATTTCACATTTAAAAAGGAGAAAAGAGCAATTATCCTTTAATTAAAAGTAAATCATGTTTTTTAAAAGGCAGAGTAGAGACTGAATTTCTGTATCTTAATTGTCACCTGAGTTTCAACAAATGTACAGCAGCTCACTTCCCTCTCAGATAGATAATACGAAATTAACTATGCTGGCATGGATCAGTGAGAAGGGACTATCCTCAAATCATTTGGGCCTGAATAAAGAATTGGACTAGATTTTTCAAACAGCAGCTAGTCAATGAGCACACAACAGGTGCTTAATAAGTGCTTGCTCACTGAGAAGGCACAATGGCCCGGGAGGTGTGATAGAGCAGAACTTTGGAGTCAGATTGCCTGAGTTTAAAACCTTGTCTTCCTGGCTGCCTCAGAATCCTCATCTATAAAATGAAGGTCTGATGGTAATGGTGTTCACCTCACAAGACTCTTCTGAGAGTTAAATGAGTTAATATATTGGTTTTCCAAGTCTGGTCGACCAGGAATATCAGTATCACCCAGGAACATGGTAGAAAAGAAAATTCTTAGGACTCAGTTCTTAAACCTGCTGATTCATAAACTTTGGAGCTAGGGCCCAGAAATCTGTGCTTTAACAGGCCTTCTAGGGGATTCTGATGCCACCAAAGTTGGAGGGTCACTGGGTTTATGCCCGTAAGCAGACATCTTGGTTCACTTTGTTCCCAAACTCAGAGGTGCACTCAGGGAGCCCGCAACATTTAAGGCAGCACCAAGTTAACTCAAGTTTTTAAAACCCAAGATTCCTCTGCTGCTGTGAGAGGTGCCCTCCCTATACACGGAGGAAGGAATCTCCTCAACCCGAAGACAGAGGGACACCAAGAAGAATTCATACAAACAGACCTTGCTTAGGTCCCCCAGTGTGATGCATGCAAGTCTGCTCAGTTGTGTCTAACTCTCTGTGACCCTGTGCGCTATAGCCCACCAGGCTTCTCTGTCCATGGGATTCTCCAGGCAAGAATACTGGAGCGGGTTGCTGTTTCCTCCTCCAGGGGATCTTCTCAGCCCAGGGATTGAACCTGCGTCTTCAGTGTCTCCTGCACTGCAGGTGGATTCTTTATCACTGAGCCATCGAGGAAGCCTCAGTTTACTGCACTTAGTTCATACTCTTTGACCTGTCATATCTTTCCATGACTTTCCACTCTTCATCACACTCAGCATAAAAACACTCAGGTTTAATCATTTCTTCAGGTCTTCATTTCCTTGTGAAGGCTCCCACGTCATCTAAAGCTTACATTAAAGAAATGTATAAGCTTTTCTCCTATTGATCTGTCTTTGTTAGCCTAATATTCAGATCCAGCCAGGGCCCCTAAGAGGGTGGAGAAAAGTTTTTTCCTCCCATGCAAGAGTTAGAAGAGGACACAGGCAAAAGGGGAAAGAGTCCATCTTTTAAAGGAGATCATCCTTCTTGTTACATGAGAAAATAAAACATTATTTAATTAATTTAAAAAAATAAAGGAGATCATCCACCTATACATACTCAAGGTACAAGCTTGGCAGAGGGAGCTGTTACATAAAATTAGATAATTCAATAGAAAAGAAAAAGATTCACACTAGGAATGCAAAACTGGGTAAATAAATAAAATACATCACAGTTGTACTTGCTGTTAGATTGAAGATAATTTTCAGAAGGGAAATTCTGTGAAGTTGTAGTGCCCGAGCTAAAATACCACGTAAGAGTGTTGTCGCAGAAATGTTAAGCACACTGTGGTCATGCCCTGTTTTTTAACAGCTTGTTGAATATCACTTCAAACACTGATTTCATATGATAAAAATCCTAACTCTCTACCAGGAATGTAATTTAAGAAAAATAAACACTGAGTTGCTTACAGCAAAATACCTTACATTTTAGAGGAAAACCCTGGGCAGTAACCATTCTCTAACTTTGAAGGGATGCTGGTTTAGAATACAGACTTCCGGGCTCCTCTTCTCAGAGATTCTCATTTAGTAGGTATGGGGGTAAAGCCAGGGAATCTGAAATGTTAAGTCTGCTCACCACCCTGACCCCACACGTCAGGTCATTCAAGGGCAAGTGGACATTCAGGGACCACATTTTGAAAAACATGGTTTAAAATCCTTGTCTCTGGATAACACTAAACCAATAAGTGCTTCTGACTAATTTTGCAGCGAGCTGAGACTTTTTGACCCTTTATATACAGAAATGGTTCAAACTATTTTTGATGGAAGGCTTCCTAAGATGTAGTCCACATTTCTGTCATCTTACCTGAAGCATGTAAGGTATAATTAAATCATGATGACTGAAGACTTTATGATTATTATCATGGCTGATATGTACTATAGTTGCAGAGAGCATTCAACCTAGAGTTGACCAAAACACTGATTTCTGAAGTAGCCCCAGAACTTGAAAATGTTCCAAATGTCAAAGTTAGCTTTTGAGTCTTTTCCAAGTGCAAAGAAGGGAATGTGCAGTTGCAGAACCTTAAGGGCAATACAACATGGCTGTAGAATGAATGGAAAATATGGAAGCTGCCTTTGTAAAACTAGTGACAATTAACTTTGAAGGTCGTTCAGATTTTATCTATTGATATCTAGCAATATGGTAGGCTTTCTACTGTAACCATTCCTCTGACTGAACATAAAAATATCTTGGATAAAGTACACTGTAAATAATATTTTTAAATGCCTTAATAAGCTGGCAATAAGTAAGGAATCTGTTACGAGTTACACTCTGATCCCTCCAAATTCGTATGTTGAAGTTCTGACCCTCAGTATTTTAAAAAGTGACCTTGTTTGGAAAGAAGGTCATTGTAGAACAAGTAAGTTAAGATGAAGCCATTCTGGGGTCAGTTGAGCCCTCATACAATGGTGTGCGTGTGTTTAGTTACTCTGACTCTCTGTGACCCCATGGACTGTAGCTCACCAGGTTCCTCTGTCCATGGGATTCTCCAGGCAAGAATAATACAGTGATGTCCTTATAAAAAGGGGATATTTGGACACAGACATGTACCTAGGGAGAATGCCACGTGAAGATAAAGGCAGAGATAGAGGCGATGCTTCTATAAGCCAAGGAGAGAAGCCTGGCTTCTCTCACAGATCCTTCCCTCACAGCACTCAGAAGAAATGAACACTTCCAACATCTTCCTCCCTCCAGAATGATAAGACAATCAATTGATGGTGTTTTAAGCCACCCAGTCAGTGGTACTCTGTTATAACAGCCTTAGCAAACTAATATAAAACCCAACAACAGCCCTAGGAAACTAATATAAAACACCAAAATATAAGTCCAGACTTGAAGCCACTTTTAGAAAAGTGAANCAACTTTTTCACTCTCCTCTTTCACTTTCATCAAGAGGCTTTTTAGTTCCTCTTCACTTTCTGCCATTGTATCCAATTCTTTGTGACCCCATGAAATGTAGCACATTAGGCTTCCCTGTCCTTCACCATCTCCCAGAGCTTGCTCAGATTCTTGTCCATTGAGTTGATGATACTGTCCAACCATCTCATCCTGTCACCCCCTTCTCCTCCTGCCCTCAATCTTTCCCAGTATCAAGGTCTTTTCCAATGAGTCAGCTCTTCCCATCAGGTGGCCAAAGTATCACATAAGTTTAACTGAATAATAAGACAATCAAAGACACAAGAAGCTTTATAGCTCATATACTCTTTCTTAGGAGAGTAAATTGAAAGTGAATCACAACATAGGAAGTTGTGGGCTGCAGGAAATGAGACATCAACACAAAAGAGACACAAAAGGACTTCCCAGGATGATAATCAGAAGATGACCCCAGGCATCAGCTGTGCATCCATCCTGGAAAGCAACCAGTTCACACTGGAACAGAAGGACAGGTGGCTCCAGAAGGATAATCTCTAGGGAAAAGAAAAAACTAAAAGCTAAGATTGATAAATTTGAGTTTATAGAAAAATTCCTGATAAATACCTAGATATGGAAACATATAGTGGAAATTGGAGTAGAAGAAAGTATGGAAATAAAAAGAAAAGCAATTTATTATCTTTTTAAACCCAAAATATAACACATTTACGTACTTAGAGATCAATGTACACACCACTGTGCTGGTGGTGTGGAAGGGAGGCAAAGGGAAATAGCACGTCCTCATCTACCNGTATGGAAATAAAAAGAAAAGCAATTTATTATCTTTTTAAACCCAAAATATAACACATTTACGTACTTAGAGATCAATGTACACACCACTGTGCTGGTGGTGTGGAAGGGAGGCAAAGGGAAATAGCACGTCCTCATCTACCACTCAAGGCAGTCAACAACTCGAACTGATCAATCAAGAAATGCCAGCAAGAAGGATGAGGGGAAGGGATAGTTATGGAGTTTGGGATGGGCATGTACACACTGCTATATTTTAAATGAACAACCAACGAAGACCTACTGTATAGAAACTCTGTATTTCTACAGTATAGCAGGGAACTCAGTGTTATGTGGCACCCGGGGTGGGAGGGGAGTTTGGATGAGAATGGATACAAGTATATGTATTGCTGAGTCCCTTTGCTGTCCACTTGAAACCCTCACAACATTTTTAATTGGCTATACTTCAATACAAAATGAAAAGTTTAGTTTAAAAGCATANTGTTATGTGGCACCCGGGGTGGGAGGGGAGTTTGGATGAGAATGGATACAAGTATATGTATTGCTGAGTCCCTTTGCTGTCCACTTGAAACCCTCACAACATTTTTAATTGGCTATACTTCAATACAAAATGAAAAGTTTAGTTTAAAAGCATAGCCATATAAACATATGATTTAGTAACATGGAGAACAATGTCAGGAGCAACCAAGTATGACCAAGGGATTGGTGTTTTCTAAGGCATGTATTTTACACTATGTGGCTTTTAAAAAGATGTACTTTGATAAAAATGAAACTTAATCTTAAAAGAACACCAGACCATAGCTATACAATGATTAAACTTTCATAAAGATTATGTGTACTCATGGGCTTGGAAACCTGGAAGAACACGTAGCCAGTGAAAAGAATTTGATTTGTTAGGCTAATAATATCTAAAGATGCAGAGGTCCTATGCACAGAAGTCAAACTAACCTACTAGAAGCTATGGACTATGACACAGCATCTCTTCGAAACTTGCTTCTTCCTTCTGTAAAACTAGAATAAAATAGACCCTGTTTCATAGGAATGTTATTGGGATTACATTAGAGAAGACACGTTAAGTCGTCAGCACAGGATTTGGACCATAGATTACTCACTGGTGATCACTTTTAAGACGGAAGAAAGGAAAGGGAGAGAGGGAGATTTTGTTCAGTCTAAATCTACACAGCCCTGGAGCGTGTCTTCTGGGCAGGCTGTCCTCTTAGTGACCATCTACTTAAAGGGACTTTGTCAGGGTTGACAGGCTCAATTTAATATACATTAAAAAGAACTTAGCTTGTTCCCTGTGTTCCGAAAAGGCTGTTGGTGCCCGAGAGAGACGGTCAGTTCCCTGCAAGGTTAAAAGACTGGCTCAAGGAAAACACTCCCATGGTCCAGCACCTCCCTCATCATTCCCTTTTGTTTTTTAGAGCATCCAAGTTCTCACTTGGAAACGCTTTTTGCCACACAGACACATCCTTGAAGGCTCAGATCCCACCAGGTGAGTTATTCTTTGGAAATAATTAGGCCTTTCCCAGGCAGGGTTCAAACTTCTCCTCTTGAGGTCCGTGTTTTGCGCTGCCTTCTGCGTACTCAGAGTGGCTAACGGGGACCAGGCATTTATACCCCAAGGAGCAGTTCCCTCTTCCTGAATTCTGTAGTATTTGCTTGTATAAAGCAGACTACAGCACAGATAGAGAGAGCCTGGTAGGGTATAAAATCATGGAGAGTGGAAATCCACACCTGGCCAGAGAAGTTTTGAAGTCAAGATTCAGGACTGGGTTTGGGGCATCGCTGCTGCTGCTGCTGCTGCTGCTGCTGCTGCTAAGTCGCTTCAGTTGCGTCCGACTCTGTGCAAACCCATAGACGGCAGTCCACTAGGCTCCTCCATCCCTAGGATTCTCTAGGCAAGAATACTGGAGTGGGCATCACTAGCCCTATGCAAATGCCATTTCACCTGGCTTTCAAACAGGGCAGCCTGGGCAAGTGGGAGGAATTTATAGGTGTGACCTCAGCCTCTTCACTTCTTAATTCATCCTTTGTACACTTGACTCTCTGCTTTATCATCTGTACAAATAGGATGATTGTATAATTGGTCCTTGTCCTGATGACCTCATTGGCTCACCAATGTGGACCTAAAATGTAGAAAAGCTAAGAGCAAGGAACAATAGTAATAGCCAAAGAGCAGATAGCAGCAACCTTCTTCCCAGGCCTTGACGTGGCTCAGACTCCCGTATCTCATATCAAGGAGAGCCGGGCACAACAGGGCTAGTCACTGGTAGCAAACCCAGGCTCACCTAGAACCACCTTCCTGGTGATTAGCTTTGATGTGACCTTGCTGCTCACATCTCCGTGACTCTCATTCCCTGACTTTGGTCCCTGGTTCCCTGTAGCTGCTCTCTCCTTGTTTACCAAGCCAACTCAACTCCATCTCTCACTGTATGATGCTCCAGTCTGGACTGACAGCCTCTGGATTGGGGCAGCAGCTACCTCTCCAAGTTAAAGACATTTCTCCCATCCCTTTGATGAGTTACTGCCCAGGCCAGAAGATGGGAGCTTGGTCATAGGTACCAGGTGGAGACCTGTGGCTCCTTCTGTCCATTCATTGCTGCCCTTCAGAGTTTTATGGCTCACCCTTGGTGGCTCCTGCCAACTTGCCAGCTCACAATGTCAAAGGAGAGTTTTCTTTCCCAGGGCTCCTTCTTTTGTTTTCAGAGTGGCTGCCCTATGATCAGTTATTGATTAAAAGTGAATGAGAATGGGGAGGAAGGTAAGAAGGGAAATCGAGGGTGGTTTGGTGGAAGGATGGAGATGAAAGAGAAGGGAACATGAAGGATGAGGAGACTGGAAAGGGAAAACAGAAGCAGAAGGCAGGGAGGGGACGAGGAGGAAAGAGGAGCAGACAGATGAGTGTGTTTGTCTTGCCTGGCAGTCTCTGTGCCACAGAGTCTGCAGTTGCGATGCGACACTGGGACAGAATGTGACAATCCTTGGCTTCAGCTCAGACCTGAGATCTAATCCTGTTCCAGCAAGTCTTTGTACAAAGGGGCAGGGTACACTGAACCCCGCAGTCCTCAGCTATAAAGCCAGAATAACACCACCTGCTGTACAGGATGGAAGGTAATGTGTGGAAAGCAGGGGCACAGTGCCCGGCAGACAGGAAGCGCTCAGTAGATGGTCATTACTATGAGGCGCTTTAACCCTGCAGGGTGAGGCTGCTATATTGAGTATAGCGCTCTAGCTCTCTAGAACCCCAGGATGCTGCTGCTGACTGCTGCTCAGGAACAGTGTGGTTTCAACCTGTTCTACCCATTGTATCCTCTTTGGTCAACAGACTCTGCCCTCTAATCAATCTTCCTCCTTTGCTTCAGCTCTTTTCATTAGTTATCTTAGAGTTTCTCAGTGGAGGGAGGGGGAACATTTTAAAAATCCTGCAAGCTTCTGAATTAACACTTGAAAGCCTTCATAAATTCATAAGCCAAACCATCACAGGAAGTGCCACCATCTTGGAAGATGTGTTCTTGGAACATCTGCCTCTCATCCGCATGAACACACAACCCTGGCCTGGGTGCCCTGGAGACCACGTGCACACCCACAAGTAGATATGACACCCATAACTCCAATCCCGCTGTGCCCACCCCATCCTCCAAGGAGCCTTTCAAATTCATAGCTCCTCTGTGCAGTTAAGTATATTAGATCAGCTGCTGTAACTGAGTTCAGTTCAATTTCTCACTTCAGACTTGGAAAATTGTGTGTAAGGAAAGATTCACGTGCCTTTTAAATCAGCCAGAGTTGACAAGAGAAAGGGAAAAACAGAAAACTTCTGATCACTCAACCAGTAAACAAATTACTAGATTACTGCATGCTTCTGGTATTTTTTAAAATGACACCCTAAGTCAGCAGGTGTCCACACTCCAGAAATCAATGGCTTCTCCCTTTCTCCCCCTTTACTTCTGCACAGGTTTCTTGGGTGCCAGCCTTAGAGGAGCCTGGCTCTGGAGTGGGCAGTGTGCCCTGACACATAATACCAGTCGTTCTGAGCACATTTTGTGAGCTCCCACCACAGGGTTCCATGCATTTTATTACTACCAACTCCTTTACTCTTCCATTCTTTTTCTAATGCATTTATGTGATTCCCTAGAGGGGAGGGATGGGAGTGAGAAGAGAGGCTCAAGAAGGAAGGAATATTTGCATAATTTTGCCTGATTTGCATTGTTGTACAGCAGAAACCAATATACATTATAAAGCAACCCTCCCATTAAAAAATAAATTTAAAAATATATATATATAATACACAGGAAGAGTTAATTGCAGCATTATTCACAGTATCCAAAAGGTGGAAACATTCCAAGAAGAATGAATAAATAAATTGTGCTATATCCATACAATGGAATATTATTCAGCCATGAAAAAGGAATGAAGTTCTGACCCATCCTATAATACGGATGAACTGAAAACAGAATGCTAAGTGAAAGAAAACAGACACAAAAGGAAAGACGTTATAAGATTTCATTTATATGAAATAGCTAGAATAGGTAAATTCACAGAGACAGAGGTAGATTAGAGGTTACCAGTGGCTAAGGAAAGGGTAAATAGGGAGTCCTGGTTCAATTTGTGCAGAGGCTTTTTTTTTTTTTTTTTTGGAGTGATGAAAAAATTTTGGAATTAGAAATTGGTTCGGCTGTACAATGTAAATGGAATTAAGGCCACTGAACTGTACTCTTTAAAAATGGTTAAATTTTTAAATGATTAAAACAATTAACATTTTATGTTATATGTATTTTACCACAATAAAAATATAAATAGTTAAAAAAAAAAAAAAAAAGACATAGAAAATGAAGCTCATTTAAGCTGCAATGTCAATGAGGATTCTTCTGGATGTACATGACAGAAAGCCCAGTATAGCTGGTCATATTAAGGGGGGGACTGATTGGTTCACTGAAACTGAGCGGTCTAGGGGCAGGACTGAGTCTGGGGCTATGCGGGATTGTCTCCCTAAGTCCCTGCAGACCCACTTGCTCCCCTTCCTCTCCCTGCCCTCTGTCCCTGGAGCCTGTGCTACCTGAGCCACATCCAAGAGCCACAGTCTCTGGCTGCCAGAATAGTAACGGGAAAGCCAGCAGAAGTCTGAAGGCAGGGAGCAAAGGGCGGCCCAGGTGTTTACTCCTCTGGCTGTCCCCGCAGGGTCATCCCGGGGGCCATGTTTCGCTCTAGGTGACCCTCTCCTTGCGGGTTCTGGACACCACTCCCCCTACATCCCTGTGGACCCAGAAGTGGCAGCAGTTCACCATGACTGGCCCTGGGCCCCTGGAGGATGATGGTCCTGGGTGGTCGGCACCCTGCCCCTCTGCCCACACTTTAGTAAACCTGTGCGTGTTCTCACCTTTCAAGTGAACCGTCTCTTCCCTGCGGACTCTGACTCTACTGAGATCTCTAAGGTGGCTTTGCTATTGGAAACCCGACTCTCCATCTCTTGGTGCATCTCTTGCTAAATTGACTTTAGTCTTGAGTTTCAGGCGCGCAGTAACAGCCGTGGCTCCAGGGTTCTCTTAGTTTCAAGAGCTTGAGAAAAGCAGAGTCTCATTCCACAGAGGATTACCACAATTCTCGTTTCCTCTCAGTGGCTCTGAATGTGCAACGTGCCCTTTCCTGGTCCCTTGACAGTGGCTGGAGGAAGTCTCTTTTCCAACTAACTTGAGTCCCAAGCTCCGTCCTCTGTGAAGAGTTCTGGAGGGCAGTCAAGGGGCCTTTACTGTGACATGGTGATTTACAAGAAATACTACTTGGTCTTTGCCCTTGTTTTTGGCACAGAGCTCCTAAAGCCCTTGGAATTCCTGAAGTAAAAGGAGTGATTAAGTTGTCTTTTGTTATGTTAATGAGGTGGCTTTTGGTCTGAACCTAGGGCTGGCTGCCAGAAGAACCAACCTTGTGATTAGAGAGTTGGAACANCAGAGGGAGCTGTTACATAAAATTAGATAATTCAATAGAAAAGAAAAAGATTCACACTAGGAATGCAAAACTGGGTAAATAAATAAAATACATCACAGTTGTACTTGCTGTTAGATTGAAGATAATTTTCAGAAGGGAAATTCTGTGAAGTTGTAGTGCCCGAGCTAAAATACCACGTAAGAGTGTTGTCGCAGAAATGTTAAGCACACTGTGGTCATGCCCTGTTTTTTAACAGCTTGTTGAATATCACTTCAAACACTGATTTCATATTATAAAAATCATAACTCTCTACCAGGAATGTAATTTAAGAAAAATAAACACTGAGTTGCTTACAGCAAAATACCTTACATTTTAGAGGAAAACCCTGGGCAGTAACCATTCTCTAACTTTGAAGGGATGCTGGTTTAGAATACAGACTTCCGGGCTCCTCTTCTCAGAGATTCTCATTTAGTAGGTATGGGGGTAAAGCCAGGGAATCTGAAATGTTAAGTCTGCTCACCACCCTGACCCCACACGTCAGGTCATTCAAGGGCAAGTGGACATTCAGGGACCACATTTTGAAAAACATGGTTTAAAATCCTTGTCTCTGGATAACCCTAAACCAATAAGTGCTTCTGACTAAGTTTTCAGCGAGCTGAGACTTTTTGACCCTTTATATACAGAAATGGTTCAAACTATTTTTGATGGAAGGCTTCCTAAGATGTAGTCCACATTTCTCTGTCATCTTACCTGAAGCATGTAAGGTATAATTAAATCATGATGACTGAAGACTTTATGATTATTATCATGGCTGATATGTACTATAGTTGCAGAGAGCATTCAACCTAGAGTTGACCAAAACACTGATTTCTGAAGTAGCCCCAGAACTTGAAAATGTTCCAAATGTCAAAGTTAGCTTTTGAGTCTTTTCCAAGTGCAAAGAAGGGAATGTGCAGTTGCAGAACCTTAAGGGCAATACAACATGGCTGTAGAATGAATGGAAAATATGGAAGCTGCCTTTGTAAAACTAGTGACAATTAACTTTGAAGGTCGTTCAGATTTTATCTATTGATATCTAGCAATATGGTAGGCTTTCTACTGTAACCATTCCTCTGACTGAACATAAAAATATCTTGGATAAAGTACACTGTAAATAATATTTTTAAATGCCTTAATAAGCTGGCAATAAGTAAGGAATCTGTTACGAGTTACACTCTGATCCCTCCAAATTCGTATGTTGAAGTTCTGACCCTCAGTATTTTAAAAAGTGACCTTGTTTGGAAAGAAGGTCATTGTAGAACAAGTAAGTTAAGATGAAGCCATTCTGGGGTCAGTTGAGCCCTCATACAATGGTGTGCGTGTGTTTAGTTACTCTGACTCTCTGTGACCCCATGGACTGTAGCTCACCAGGTTCCTCTGTCCATGGGATTCTCCAGGCAAGAATAATACAGTGATGTCCTTATAAAAAGGGGATATTTGGACACAGACATGTACCTAGGGAGAATGCCACGTGAAGATAAAGGCAGAGATAGAGGCGATGCTTCTATAAGCCAAGGAGAGAAGCCTGGCTTCTCTCACAGATCCTTCCCTCACAGCACTCAGAAGAAATGAACACTTCCAACATCTTCCTCCCTCCAGAATGATAAGACAATCAATTGATGGTGTTTTAAGCCACCCAGTCAGTGGTACTCTGTTATAACAGCCTTAGCAAACTAATATAAAACCCAACAACAGCCCTAGGAAACTAATATAAAACACCAAAATATAAGTCCAGACTTGAAGCCACTTTTAGAAAAGTGAAGACATTGGTAGACCTAATGCCTTTACGATCTTTGAGCTAATGACATTTAGCTGTTCTCTTTAGAGCCTCCCAGGATGCTGAGTCCCATAAACAAAGGCCCAATCTGTCACTGGCAAAGCCCACTGGGATCCTCGGGATCAACGAGATGGAATCCAGCCGGTAAGTTACAGTTTAACGTCTTCTTTTGTGCTTAGCCTAGCATCACTTGCCAACAGAGGCCCGGGTGCAGACGCCTTGCACCTAACTCCTGGGATTAGAGTTCCCAGTGCAGAACTGCTGAGCCTGACACCTCAGCTTGGCCGGCTATGTGCAGAAGCTCTGCACAAGACACTGCAATCCAGGATGGCGGAGGCAGGCCTGGTGTGGAAACGCTGGCATTTGCTGTCGTTGTTCAGTCACTGTGTCGTGTCCAACTCTTTGCAACCCCATGCACTGAAGCACTCCAGGCTCCCCTGACCTTCACTATCTCCCAGAGCTTGCTCATACTCATGTCCATGGAGTTGGGGATGCCATCCAACCATCTCATTCTCTGCTGCCCCCTTCTCCTCTTGCCCTCAATCTTCCCTAGCATCAGGGTCTTTTCCAATGAGTTGGCTCTTCACATCAGGTGGCCAAAGTATTGGATCTTCAACTTCAACATCAGTCCTTTCAATGAATTTTCAGGGTTGCTTTCCTATAGGATTGACTGGTTTGATCTCCTTGCAGTATCCTGGGATTCTCAAGAGTCTTCTCTAGCACCACAGTTTGAAAGTATCAACTCTTCATCACTCAGCCTTCTTTATGGTCCAACACATATCTGTGCATGCTACTGGAAAAACCATAGCTTTGACTGTATGGACCTCTGTCAGTAAAGTGATATCTCTGCTTTTTAATATGCTGTCAAGGTTTAATGCTGGTTTTTTTTTTTAAAAATATGTTGTCATAGCTTTCCTTCTATGAAGCAAGCGTCTTAATTTCATGGCTGCAATCGGTGTCTGCAGTGACTTTGGAGCCCAAGAAAATTGTCTGTCACTGCTTTCACTCTTTCCCCTTCTATTTGCCATGAAGCGGTGGGACTAGACCCCATGATCTTCACTTTTTAATGCTGAGTTTCAAGTCAGTTTTTTCACTCCCCTCTTTCACCCTCATCAAGAGGATCTTTAGTTGCTCTTCACTTTCTGCCATTAGAGTGGTATCATCTGCATATCTGAGGTTGTTGATATTTCTCCTGGCAGTCTTAATTCCAGCTTGTACTTTATTCAGCCCAGCATTTCACATGATGTACTCTGCACATAAGTTAAATAATCAGGGTGATGATATATAGCCTTCTCATACTCCTTTCCCAGGTTTGAACCAGTTTGTTGTTTCATGTCTGGTTCTAACTATTGTTTCTTGACCCACATATAGGTTTCTCAGCAGATCGGCAAAGTGGCCTGGAATGCTCAACTCCTTGACAGTTTTCCACAATTGGCTGTGATCCACAAACTCAAAGGCTTTAGCATAGTCAATGAAACAGAACTAGATGCTTTTCTGGAATTCCCTTGCTTTCTCCATGATCCAACAAATGTTAGAAATTTTGGTCTCTGGATCCTCTGCCTTTTCTAAAACCAGCTTATACATCTGGATGTTCTCACTTCGTGTAAAGCTGAAGCCTAACTAGCTTAAAGAATTTTGAGCATAACCTTGCTAGCATGTGAAATGAACACAATTACATGGCGATTTGAACATTCTTTGGCCTTGTCCTTCTTTGGGACTGGAATGAAAACTGACCTCTTCCAGTTCTGTGGCCACTGCTGAGTTTGCCATATTTGCTCACATATTGAGTGCACCTCTTTAACAGCATCATCTTTTAGGATTTTAAATAGCTCAGCTGGAATTGTTATCTTCACTGTCTCTGTCTGTAGTAACGCTTCTTAAGGCTCACTTGACTTTACACTCCAGGATGTCTGGCTCTAGGTGGGTGACCCCACTGTCAGGGTTATCTTAGTCAATAAGAGGTTTTTTGGTTTTTTTTTTTTTTTTGGCATAGTTTTTCTGTGTATTCTTGCCAGCTCTTCATAATCTCTTTTGCTTCTGTTAGGTCCTTACCATTTCTGTCCTTTATTGTGCCCATCTTTGCATGACATGCTCCCTTGATTTATCCAGTGTTCTTGACAAGATCTCTAGTCTTTCCCATTCTGTGGTTTTCCTCTCTTTCTTTGCACTGTTCATTTAAGAACACCTTATCTCTCCTTGTCATTCTGGAACTCTGCATTTAATTGGGTATATCCTTTCCCACTTGCACTTGCCTTTCTCTGTCTGGCATAATATTTGCAAAACACCTGCACAGCTAACTGGCAAGAACTCCACCCCCTCCCTCTGCAGACAGAACCCTATAAGGCAACTCGGCCAAGAGCCTGCCCAGGAAAGTGAATTCTAGAGCACAAGCTTTTCCATTCTTCACTCAAAGAATAAAGCTTTCTTTTGCTTCTGAACTGAACTCAATCTCATTCTATTGCCACAAACACAAACACCACCAAGCAGAAGGACCCTCACTGGGCCCCAACTCAAAAGAGTTGGTAACAAATCCATATAAGGCACTAAATTAAATTGCAGACAAATGGTCTTAGACCAATACAAGGAAAATTGCCTGTTTCAAAACCAGGGCATTAAGTGAAGGAGATAAATATTCTTCATGAAAAATCACATTCATAAGCATGTTCCCACAGCCTTTATGGCCTAAATTCACATTAGCTGAGTGGTCCAAATATCCAGCAGTGCCCCCAAGCATCTGGTAAGAGGTAACACAAATCCCCTCTAGAGGATTTCACCTTCAGTTGGCCTCAATGCAATATGAGCTTATCATCAAAAATCACAAAGCACACGAGTTAACAAGGTGCCATAAGCAAGAACAAAGAGAAATGAAATATCAGAATGCAACTCATAAAGATCTTAGACATTGGAATTAGTGACCACAGAATACAAAATATACCAAGTTTAACATATTTAAAAATAAAAGAAGCAATTGAAAATGTGACTGAACAGAAAGAAATTCAGATTAGAAAAAGAATCAAACTGAAAACTTAAAAAAAAAATTTAAACATGGGCTTCCCTGGTGGCTCAGACAGTAAAGAATCCACCTGCAGTGTGGGAGACCTGGGTTCAATTCCTGGGTTCAGAAGATCCCCTGGAAGAGGGCATGGCAACCCACTCCAGTATTCTTGCCTGGAGAATCCCCATGGGTTGCAAAGAGTCACACACAACTGAGTAACTAAGCACAGCACAAAAGCTGATTAAATACAGCTGAGAACAGAGATTTGTAGAAACTGTTCAGAAAAAAAAGATGGAAAATATTGAATAAAAAGTTAAGAGAATAACAATATATATTCTATATTTAATCAGATTTCTCAAAGGAGAATAAACAGAGAATGAGAGAGAAGAAGAGATAATGGCTAAGAGTTTTCCAAAACTGATTAAATAATAACCCACAGACTCAGGAAGAGTCTCAAAGCATTTTAAAACAATCCCAAGGAACTGAGCATCTACTCATTGTAGAGGTGAGGAAAAACCTCCAGCAAAATAAATCCCAAGAAAACAGAAGAAAGGCAATTTTAAATGATAACATCTGAGATTTTTTAAAGAGTAAACAGATACACAATAATCTGCAAAATCCAAATGTGATTTTTTGAAAAAGTTGACAAAGTTGACAACCTTCTAGTAAGATTGGACATGAAAAAGAGAGAGGAGCTAAAATAAGCAACATGAGACACAAGGAGGGAACAAGTACAGGTGTTACAGAGAATAAAGGAGGCACTGTGAGGGTATTCTTTCAATATGATGATACTATACACAACTATATGCCACTCGTTTTTTAAAATCATAAACAAAATGGATACATTTCTAGGAAACTGTAATCTACTAAAACTGACTTAACAAATAGAAAACCTGAATAATCCTACAACAATTGAAAAAGCTAAGTCAGTAGTTTAAAACCCCCTCAAAAAGAACACTAAATTTAAAAAGTTTTACGGGCAAGCTTTACCAANTTAAAATCATAAACAAAATGGATACATTTCTAGGAAACTGTAATCTACTAAAACTGACTTAACAAATAGAAAACCTGAATAATCCTACAACAATTGAAAAAGCTAAGTCAGTAGTTTAAAACCCCCTCAAAAAGAACACTAAATTTAAAAAGTTTTACGGGCAAGCTTTACCAAGTAGAAAAATACGTTAGTAATTCCAGTCTTAAACTATTCCAGAATATAGAAAAGGAAAAAAAGAAGAGATAGGAACAGTCTCCAACTCCTTTTCTGAAGCAAGAATAACCTTGATAGAAAAATCTAAAACTGTCATTGCAAAATAGGAAGATTACAGGTCAAATACACCTAACACAGATGTGAACATTCTTTAAGACATTAGTAAATCAAATCCAAAGTAAATTTCTACAAATGAGCAGCAGAGAGTGTTCACAGTAGCGCTGTTGATAATAAATAATGGGAGCAACTCAAATGCCTATCAATAGTAAAATGGATACTAGAAATTATGGCATATTAATATAATGGAATGTATTCAGCAATGAAAATGAAATATAGCTACAAGCAATAACATGGATGAATCACTGGAGTATAATATTGGAAAAAGAAGCCATGAAAGAATGTCATAAAAAGTCATGGGATTAAGTCTAAAAACATGCAAAATGATTGAACATATGCAATAAAACTACAAAATCCAGGATGGTGCTTTCTCAAAGGGAAAAGAAGGTAATAGGATCAGAGAGAGGCACCTAAGAAATAGGTGTTCTTTATATTTTCTGCAAGTTTCATAAGCATTCTTTTATAACTACTCCACGTTTAATTAAAAAATTAGAAACACCTAACAGAATGAACAATAGCTCCTAGTATGGTTCTCCTGCACTTCATATGCTCTAAGTTTGTTTACAGGGTGGGAAGGACAACTGCAGCTTACCACTCTGTAACAATAGCTGAAGATTTTCTCCAAGCTCTCCTGAATGTTGATTTTTCAAAGCTATCTGGGGACTTCCCTGGAGGTCCAGTGGTCAAGAATCAGCCTGCCAATGCAGGGGGCCAGTTTGATCCCTGGTCCAGGAAGATTCTATGGGGCCTAACTGGCCCTGGGCCACAACTACTGAGCCTGTGCTTTTGAGCCCACAAACAGCAACAAGAGAAACCACCACAATGAGACGCCCATGCACCGTATCTAGAGAATAGCCCCCACTCGCTGCAACTAGAGAAAGCCTGAGCACAGCAACAGAGAGCCTGTGAAGCCATAAAAACATAATAAGAGAAATCTGGAATATATGCCAGAGAGAGTTCTTTGGTAATGTTGATTATCTATTGAAAGTGAAAGTCGCTCGGTTGTGTCCGACTCTGCGACCCCATGGACTGCATAGTCCATGGAATTCTCCAGGCCAGAATACTGGAGTGGGTAGCCCGTTCCCTTCTCCATGGGATCTTCCCAACCCAGGGATCGAACCCAGGTCTCCCAACATTGCAAGCTGATTCATTACCAGCTGAACCACCAGGGAAGCTCTAGCCACATATTAAAACAATCATACCATTTGCTCTGTCATTTTAAGAAGTCTGTTTCAATCTTAACCACATTCCATCTACAAGTTAAAAAACTGGAAGGCTATTTAAGCTTTCCATTATAATAACATCAAAAACTGTCCTGTGATTTTGGAATTTATCCAATCCACATAGCACAGACAAAAAATTTTTGCTTGAATTCACTTTACTTCTCTGATTGCTTAATCTTTTTGATTATTCTTCTAACTTGTCACCTTTAACAATCATAATAGCACAATTTTTAGACTTTCATACCAAAATAGCTACTTAGTTCATTGGAAATGAAGGGGGAAGGTAGGCAAGAATCTGTGGTTTCACTGAAACCATAGTGCTGGCCTGTGTTTGACAGGCCAAAAAAAATATTCAACACTAATTCAATGGCAACATAGCTTTAGACAGCAAATGAACCAAAGACTATATATATATATATATATGGCGATAAATGCTCAGTGGCTGACAGGAGAAGTTCTGTTTATTCTGGTCTCTGATGGACACCTGTTTTTTCAGGTCCAGCTCTTAAATCTGGACTAATTCCAAGCAGCTCAGACAGTAAAGAATCTGCCTGCAGTGCAGGAGATCTGGGTTTGATTCCTAGGTTAGAAAGATCCCCTGGAGAAGGAAATGGTTACCCACTCCAGTATTACTGCCTGGAGCGTTCTATGGATGGAGGAGCCTGGCAGGCTACAGTCCATGGGGTCGCAAAGAGTTGGACACTACAAGTTAGTTGGCTCCAACTCTTTGAGAGATTCAAGTAATTTAACCAAGTCTATAAGTATACATAATATGAATAAAACATGTTGAGACCTAGCATTTCAGTTTTATTGAGATACAGTTGACATAAAATTATGAAACACTGAAAATGTACATCATGGTGATTTAATGTACATAGACATTAAATGTACATAGACATTGTGAAAGGATTACACCCATCTTGTTAATTAACACATTCATCACCTCATGTATTTATCCTTGGGGGGGCAGTGAGAACATTTAAGTTTTATTCTTTTAGCAAATTTCGTTACACAGCGCAGTGTTATCACCACAGTCACCGTGTTTGCATTAGATCCTCAGACCCTTTTGATCTTATAACTGAAACTTTGTACCCTGTTACCAATATCTCATTTCCCCTAACCCTGGCAACCACGGCAACCACTTTTCTCCTCTGTTTCTATCCTTTGACTTTTTTTAGATTTCACATGTAAGTGATACTATGCAGTATTTGTCTTTCTCTGTCTGGCTTATTTTAGATTTATTACATTTAAAGCATTCCAACGCATGTCCTCACTGCTGCTGCTGAGTCACTCCAGTCGTGTCCGACTCTGTGTGACCCCATAGATGGCAGCCCACCAGGCTCCGCCGTCCCTGGGATTCTCCAGGCAAGAACACTTGAGTGGGTCGCCATTTCCTTCTCCAATGCATGAAAGTGAAATGTGAAAGTGAAGTCTGTTCAGCCATGTCTGACTCTTAGCGACCCCATGGACTGTAGCCCACCAAGCTCCTCCATCCATGGGATTCTCCAGGCAAGAGTACTGGAGTGGGGTGCCATTGCCTTCTCTGAAACAAGAGTCAGAAAGGCTAAAATGATAACTGAAGAAAAAATGACATTCACATATGAATGTCACATATTTAGAATATGTTGAGTATTACCTGTGTGAGGCTAAGAGCACACACTAACTCAAGGAGAGACTAGTCTCAAAGCAGAGAGACTCCTTTAAAGATTTTTGTTGGGGACAGTCTATGAAAACTGGAAATTGATGTCTACAGTAATTAGCAAACATTTTTACTTATAACACATAGAGGTTTTAATGCATTGAAACAAATGTGGACAATGAAATTCTTTTTATAAGTAAAAGCATTCAAAGAGGTGTTTATAAAAAATGTACTTTTACTTATGTCCAGTCAAACATCATTCATTTGTAGTAAAGGGTCCAAAAGAGTCCAAGCACCGTTGCATGTATGCGTACTCAGTCACTCAGTCATGCCCAACTCTTTGCGACCCTATAGACTATAGCATGCCAGGCTACCCTGTCTGTGGGATTTCCCAGACAAGAACACTGGAGTGGGTTGCCATTTCCTTCTCTAGGAGATCTTTCTGATCCAGGGATGGAACCCTCGTCTCCAGCATCTCCTGCATTGGCAAGCAGATTCTTTACCACTGAGCCACCTAGGATCCCCAAGCACAGTTAGAATTCTCTAACTCATAGATATGTGTGTATATAAAAATAAGCATGTGCCATAAATCCAGAAATATGTTTTCAAACATTACAAAGAAAATTCAGTGTATATTTTCAGTTGAAATTGATTGATGCCCATGTCAGAGACTTAGTCCCTCAAGTAATAAATTTGTTTCATAAGTGGTGATGGGTGTTCAAATAAACACACCCAAAAGGATTTGCTCTAGCTAATTTGAATTATATGACTCTTTTCTGTTTTAAAAATCAATTTAATTCAGCAGCACTAATTGAACACTGAAAATGTGCAAGTGTCAAAATCCAATCTAACACAGGCATTTGATTTGACATGGGATTTCTGGGATAAGAGCTCAAGGCATACAACGCTGACAGCAACTGATTCCCAAGTTTAATCACTATTACAGCTCCACATTCAGCCTAACTCACTCCATCACACACACCCTTGGATGACATACATGTAACAGGCGACTGAACTAGTCTGAGTTAAAGCAGAAGTCTGCGAAGCGTCTTTACATAATGGTGTTCTCTTCATCAAGAAGGACGTGCGTTTTTATACATTAATACTACCTTTTCCAATGCAGGGGCCCTTAAGCTTCCCAGATATTCCACTGCGCCCTCTTTATGATGACAGCAACTGCTGCTTATTTAGTGGCGCTCCTGCTGTCCTTCAAGCCAGCAGAGGACTGTTGAACAAAACCTTGCCAGCATTGCACCTTGGTTCCAGAATCACCTCTTCTGCTGATGATGCCCTAATGTGTGACTCCTTTATTACTCAAATCTGTTATGCTTTATACTGACAACTCTTTCACTTACTCATGCCAGTGTATTCATGAATTAGGCCAAACCACATTTATAACTGTCATCTCTAAAATCACACAAATTCTGAAATCAGATTTACTTTCATTATTAATTCATTTGTGTCTTTGAACCATTTTATGAAACAAGATATTTACCTGAGCACTTCAGGACACAAGGGCTTCCCAGGTGGCGCTAGTGGTAAAGAACCCACCTACCAATGCAGGAGACATAAGAGACATGGGTTCGATCCCTGGGTCAGGAAGATCCCCTGGAGGAGGGCATGGCAACCCATTCCAGTATTCTTGCCTGCAGAATCCCATGGACAGAGGAGCCTGGCAGGCTATAGTCCAAAGGGTTGCACAGAGTCAGACATAACTGAAGCAACTTAGCATGCACTCACACAGAGGGGCACAGGATGATACACGATTTACCTTTAGGAACTTACAATAGAGTTAGAGAACCAGACACCCAGACATGAAAATGAACGCCATAAGCATCCAATCACTGGAACAGATAATAGACACAAGTGAAGTTACTCTTGGGGCCTTCATGGCAGGGGTCAGTCTGAAGCTTCTTCTTAAAGGACCAAGAGAGAATGTGAAGAGGTGAGGAGTGAATGTTTCAGGTGTATGAGAAGGTCCAAAATGTCTGGGTAAAGCTTCCATTAAAAGCAGGTGGGTGAGGCAGGGAAGCAGGGTTAGGAGAGAGGAAGCTTGTACTTGAGAAGAGGAGGAAATCAAGCATACACAACCAGTCTTTTTGGAATGAAGTGTTTCATTTTTTCGAAAATGGCAGTGCTGCTGACGGCTTTTAATAAAAGCAATTGTGTTTAAATATGATTCATCTGACCATTACATGTGAAAGGAGATGGAGGTAATTGAAAATCAGCCGAAAGCCTCTTAGAATGTTTTTTATGAGTCCAAAGCAGGTTGCTAGCAGTGAACTTGAAAGAAACTACAGAAGAGACACTGGCAATTGAGTGGGTAAGTCAGAGAGCCTAAATGAGTTGCTGAATTTCACATGACTTGGTATTCCTAATGAACATTTTGCTTAAATGTTCAACGGTAAAATCACAGATCCATGTAGTGAGTGAAGTTAGTATTTAACACAAGATCACCCATCTATTCTGCATTAATGTTTACAGATTTGGGGTGCAAACATCTGTAGGCTACCTCAACACACTCCCCATACTTTGCCCCCCATGGGCATATTTGCAACTATTCCTGAGGATGGAGGGTGGATATATTTGCAGAGCCTGTACCAGATGCCAGGCCTTCAGCCAATGGCTTCTCCTCTGTCTTCTAGGAGCTTAAAAGTTGTATCCTCTCTCCAAGGTTAGTCGTGGCTTTCATGCCACACGCAGGCTGCTGACTTCCCCTCTGTGTCTGCACTCGGGACTGTGCTGCTGCTCTCCAGCTTTGTCTGGGCATCCGTCTGCAAGACTCTCTCACCTGGATGTCCCTAGACTTCCCTAGCTCAACACCTGCAACACTGAGCACAAACTTTCCCTGGAAACTGCTCCTCTTTTTAAAAAATTAATTAATTAATTTGGCTGTGCCGTGTCTTAGCTGTGGCACACAGGATCTTTGATCTTAGTTGCAAGATTTGGGATCTTTCAATCGGGACATGTGGAATCTAATCGCTTAACCAGGCATTGAACCCAGGCCCCCTGCACTGGGAGCGTGGAGTCTTAGCCACTGGCTGACCAGGGAAGTCACTGAAGCCTGCTCCTCTTTCCCACAAGGTGCCCGTCTCAGAGAGAGGCAGAAACCTGGAGCTCTTCCTTGGGTTCTCCCACCGCCTCACTCTGCACATGATCTCTCCTTAAGTTCTGTTGATTCTACTTCTGGATATCTCTCTTATTCAGCCACCTCTTGCCACCTCCACTGTCACCTTGTTGGTGCAAGCTACCACTATCTACCTGCCAAAGCTGCCTAAGTGGCCTCCTGGGGTCCCAGTGGCTACCTGCCATCCACTGCCCACACAGCGGCCAGTGTGTGTGACCTTTCTAGCGTGAAAATATGACTGACTTGCTTCTGTGCTTGGAACACTTCAATGGTTTCCAATTGGTGCTCGAATCAAGTGCAAATTCCGTAATATGCTTCACACAGCCCTTTATAGACTGGCTCCATCTTCCATCCTCACTTGGCATCTCTCTCCTCTCTGAGCATCAGCCACATGAAATTCTTTTAGTTCCTCTAATAGTAAGTGCTTTGACTCTCTTCCAGTCCCAACAAATCCTATTCCTCCTGCCAGGAACACTTTCCCCCCTTCCTGAAAATTCTTATGCCAAGGAATGATTTTCCTGAGCTGGAAGGACAGACTCACATTGATAAAGATCATTATTCCACATTGCATGTGTACAGCCCTTTATATATGCTAATAGTTTTAACTACATCTCTGTAACTACAAGACCCTGATGCTGAGGAAGGTAGAAGGCAGAAGGAGAAGGGAACGACAGAGGATGAGATGGCTGGATGGCATCACTGACTTGATGGACGTGAGTCTGAGTGAACTCCGGGCGTTGGTGAAAGACAGGGAGGCCTGGCGTGCTGCGATTCACGGGTCACAAAGAGTCGGACCCAACTGAGCGACTGAGCTGAACTGAACTGATAGCTGATTAACACTGTTGTGATAGTTTTAGGTGGACAGCAAAAAGACTCAGCCATACATATCCATGTATCCATTCTCCCCCAAGCTCCCCTCCCATCCAGGCTGCCACACATCACTGAGCAGTTCCTTGTGCTGTACAGTAGGTCTTTGTGCTATCCATTTTGAGTACAGCAGTGTGTGTACACGTCCATCTCAAGCTCTCTAACTGTCCCTTCTCCCCTTCCTTGCCCCTGGCAACCGTAAGTGTGTTCTCTGTGAGTCTGTTTGTTTCTGTTTTGTAAATAAGTCCATCTGTTCATGTCCTTTTAGATTCTGCATACAAAGGGATATCATATCACGTTTCTGCTTCTCTGACTTACTCAGTATGACAATCTCTAGTCCATGTTGCTGCAAATGGTATTATTTCACTTTTTGATGGCTGCATGATATTCTGTTGTCTGTATGTACCACATCCTCTTTATCCATTCCTCTGTTGATGGATGTGTCTCACTGTCTTTGGATGGCCCAGCAAACATTTGTTCACCAAACATTAACGTTTCTATCTTCCTATGAATGTAGAACCCTGAATTACCTTACTTCCCTTTGAAGCCTCAGACCTCCCCCACTTCCTTCTCCATAGTACAGAATATATATAAATCTCACCATATCTTGCTGTCTTTGAAATTCTTCATACTTAAGTGAATTCCCCATTCACAGGTTGTAAATTCGGTTTGCTACTATTAATCTGTCTTGTGTTAACTGCCAGCCAAAAGAACTAAAGGGGAAGTTTCTCCTCCCTTCTCCGCTCCCACAATGGGCTTCATATTTAGTCTAGTGTGTCAGAGGGGGATGCTAAAGACTACTCTTGTGGAATTTTCTTATGCCTGCTCAATGAAAGAGTGCCAAAAATAAGAACAACAGAGGCTTCCCTGGTGATCCAGATATTAAGAATCTGCTTTTCAATGCAAGGGGATATGGGTTCAATCCCTGGACTGAGAACCAATACCCCACATGCTGTGGGACAGCTAAGCCTGTACTCCACAGCTAGAGAGAAGCCCGCGTGCTGCAACTAAGACCTGATGCAGCCAAAAATAAATAAACAAATATGTAAATATTCAAGTAAATAAAAAATTTTAAAAATAACAACAACCACACACACATACACACACATCTCTGTGCTCCTTACGAATGTAAATAATCTTTGAGGCACACAAAGGAAGCACCGTCTCTTGAAGGAAAGAGGAGCAGAGAGCTCTCTACTTGTCCTTACCGGCCTTGGAATATAGCCTTATTGTCCAAGAGCAGGGTGTAATCAGGCCCTTTGTCAGGGTTAAATATGGACAAACCCTCTCCATAAGGAGGAACAGAAGAAGTGGTTCCAGATTCAGAATGAATGGACATGGGTACCTAGACCAGTTTGAACCCAGAACTCCCAGGGTAAGTGGCTTGGGCTGTGTGGTGGGATTTGAACACGGCAGGAGATATCCTGAGACACCCCCCGACCTGCCCCAACAGCCACGTCAAGTGACAGAAATCCTTGGTGGAACTTACCACGAGGTAATGAGATGATCTTCCCCAAAAGATCTCTTGAGGGCATTATGCTAAGTGAAATAAGTCAGACAGAGAGAAACAAATACTGTACGATCTCACTTACATGTGGAATCGTAAAAAAACAAACTGAACTCATAGAAACAGAGAACAGATTGGTTGTTGCCAGAGAAGATAGGGGTAGGATGAATGAAGGGGGTCAAATGTATGAACTTCCAGCTATAAAATACAATCAGGGGATGTACTGTACAGCGTGGTGACTATCATTAACAATACTGTATTGTATATTACAAAGTTACTAAGAGAAGAGATCTTAAAAGATCTCATAAGAAAAAATGCTATTAACCTCTTGAGGTGACAGGTATTAACTAAACTTGTGCTGATCATTTTACAATGATCATATATTAAATCATTACGTTGTATACCTAAAACTAATAACAATGCTATGTGTTGATTATATCTCAATAAAACTAGGGGAAAAAAGATCCCTAAGGACCTGTGAATGGATGGATCAATAGCAGCTCAGCGTCAGATGCTAGGATATCTCAGACCTAATTCTCAGCCGCAGCACATGCTGTCCTGAGTGCCCATCGACAACAATACAAGCATACAGCCCAGAGCCCGATCACCTGGGGATGGAGGTCAGCAGGCTCTCCGCAGCCCCCTCAGGGTTTCTGGACCTATTACAACATACATCTGACACCTATTTCTAAACTCTTCAGGTAATTATGGAAAAAAATAATGGTTAACTGGGAGTTTGTGAAATCTCTTAATGGTTTACTCAGGATCCTACAATGAATAACAGGGAGAGATTGCAACCCCAAGAAAGTGACTCAGTAAAGATGGGTGGTACATTGTGTGGTCAAAAACAAAGAAACAGAGGCAAGAAAGGAGAGATCCATGGGCTCATTGGCCCATGGCCATCCAGAACAGTTCTCTACAATGTTTTGATGGTTTCTGGTTCTGATGGGAGCCACGGGAAAGTTCTGCCAAGTCACGCTAAGTCTGCAGAAAACCTCAGTGAGCTCTCTGGACAGAGGAATGTGACACAGAAAAACTAGGGCCACGTGACTGGACCTCATTATCTCAGTGCCTTTGATAACATACTGGAGAGCAGAGTGGGGTTTTGAATCGACTGATATCTTCCATAAATGGACTCTAAATGCAGGCTTACAATGCTTCCAAAAACTCCCCAGAGAAATTCCTATTATGTACATGAAGGGAGAATGAAGCCAGCCCCATCTGGCGGGGTAGGGAACATTCTCTGCCGAGTGAAACTTCACGGCTCCTGTGTTCAGTGCCCATGGCATGTTCCTACTAGACCACGGCCCTGCACACAGAGGGCAGGTGAACTGAAAAGATGAGTCAAATGGTGCAGGCAGTGCTGGGAAATTCTCTGCTCTCTAAACTATCAAAACCACAAGGCAAGATATCAACAAGGGTAACATTTCTACAAAGTCTCTAATGAGTTATGAGCCAGTATTATGACAAATGTTACTCAGAGTTGCTATAGCAAAATACAGTGACATTATCTTCTTCCATTAGCCTCCTATCACGACACCAGCTAAAATCAAAAACGGGTTGAGAAGCATCACTAGCAACTTTTGTTCTGTGGAACTGACACTCTCAGGGAAACCTCAGAACTTTAAAGTAAGTGTAAAATACGTGTGTGTGTTCAGTTGTTCAGTCATGTCTGACTGTTTGTGATCCCACGGACTGTAGCCCACCAGGCTCCTCGGTCCATGGGATTCTCCAGGCAAGAGTATTGGAGTGGGCTACCCACTCCAGTACTCCTGCCTGGAAAATGAGTGAGAAGAATGAGGTGACTCAGCTCAAATGTCACCTGCCCAGAGGGGCCTCCTCTGACTAGCCTTCTCCATTCTTCCCTGTGCAACAACTTCTAGTTACCCTGTAACACATATCTTTGACAACCATCAAGTTGTCTTCTGAATTGGTGCATGTGTTTGTCCCTCCTTCCTGTCTGAATGTAGACTCCAGAGAAAGGGAATTTGCATGGTTCATTACTCTGTCCCTAATACCTTTAGAAAGGCTGACACAGAGTAAGCTCGCAATAACATTTGACTGGTTACCTTTCCAACTGCCAAATGACAAACAGCTCAATCATCTGTAACAGAACGCTTGGTGGAGTCCAGAAAAACCAGTATTCACATCAACTTTTCAAAAATACCACGTACCAGAATGAGCAGTCTTTTTTATTATAGACATAACAGTTAAATGAGTATATAGAGGCAACACGGTCTGAAGCAATGCCATGCCAAGTGTGGTCTGTGGACCAACAGCATCAGCATCCCTTGGCAGTTTGTTAGAAATGCAAAATCAGGGCCCCACCACAGACCCAGTGAATATCTGTAGGTGGAGCCAAATTACAAGTTTTCCAGGTGATTCTTATGTATCCTAAAGTTTTGAGTAACTAATTTGGGAATAAAAGTGAGAAAAATGAAATGTCATAAGGACTAGGATTTTCTTAGGGACAACTGGTTCATTCTTGATGTCATTGACATTTTTTAACAGTCAGAACAGGGGCCTCCCTGGTGGTCCAGTGGTTAAGGCTCCACCTTGCAATTCAGGGGACACCAATTCAATCCCAGGTCCGGGAAGATGCCACATGTCACGGAGCATCTAAGTCCGGGCACCGAAATTACTGAAGCCCACGTGCCTAGAGTCTGTGCTCTGCATCAAGAGGAGCCACCACAGTGAGAAGCCTGCTCACCACAACTAGAGAAAGCCCAGGTGCAGTAACAAAGACACAGTCAAAAATAAATAAAATGAAAATAAATATTAAAAAACCAACCAGGACGGAAGAGGAAGAGGAGGCATTATACTCAAAATCGTATACATGAATACGGTGCTCTGCCTGCACGGGCCCTCAGGCCCCTACTCCACATCCTGCTCCACTGAGGCTCCGCTGCCCTAGGCTCCCCAGATGGCGCTAGTGGTAAAGAACCTGCCTGCCAGCGCAGTAGACATAAGAGACAAGGGTTCAGTTCCTGGGTCGGGAAGATCCCCTGGAGGAGGAAATGGCAACCTACTGCAGTACTCCTGCCTGGAGAATCCCATGGACAGAAGAACCTGGTGGGCCAGAGTCCCTGGTGTCTCAGAGTCGGACATGACTGAGGATCTACGCACGCACACAGCATATCCTGCCCAGACTAAGCAGCTAGCAAATTGACTGCGCTCTTTGTGCACAAAACTCACACTTCACTCAGCTTCCTTCTCCTTCCCCAAGGCAACACCATCTGTGGCTCTCTCAAGAAATCATTCTATAGGTGACTGATCAGGACAGCAGAGAGAAGGCAGCCCAGCAGGACCCAGCGGGCAGCCGTGCCATACCGTGATTCAGATGTCTGATGCAGTCGCTCAGGACAGCGCTGAGCTGCTGCTGGCCAGCGGCATCCTGGAAGCAAAAGTAGCCGTGTCTGAGGAAGGGCTGCCACAGGTACACCGGGAACTCCTTGGGCAGGACCACAAAGGGCTGCATGTTCTCCTTCTCATTGGATGCTGAAGAAACATGGAAAACACCAAGACATCTTAAAATGTGTATGTCTTATTTTAAATTCCCATTTCAGGCTGTGAGAGCTTACTTCAGGCTGTAGGGAAACCAACGGGCTGAAAAGGTGGTATGAAATGTCTTCACAGGGTCGGGGAAAAGGAGAGTCCAGGCTCCCCTCGCACGCCGCCACCAGCTTCACCTGTCTCACTCGAGCAGGTGGCCTCATCTCCTATCCACAGGGACAGCTGAGGCCATCAGACACAATCGAGCTCAGCTTCCTCACCTGGAATGAGCTACAGTCAGAGCTGGGTCTTTCCTCGGCTGCCACTGTGTCCACCTGTTGGACACTCACCCTACCAGCTCCTGATTCACAGGTCTGCTCTCTGCTCTCCACTCTCTTCCCACCCCCACCCCCCAATCACTGCCAAACCAGCATTTGCAGCTTTGATGCCATCAGCCCTTATTCTCACCCTAAACTTGTTCCTTCTTCACCAGTCCCCAAACCAAACTGCCTGGGTCACTGTCATCCTGACCGCCGGCTTATGGCTTCTTCTTTATTACCCACCCTTTCAACCTGATCAGGGATTATCTGTTGCAGACAGTTACCCCTTCCTTTGAAAACACTCTCTTCCTTTGACTTCCAGGAGGGTGACCTTCTCCATGTTTTTTAAACATCACTGCCCCTTTTCACTTTTATTGGTTCCTCTGTCCCTTCTCTCCATCTCTCTCTTTAAGTGTTGGTGTATGCCCTGTTCTGTGCTGGTTTCTGCCCCACTCTCTTCTCTACTCTCCCGAGGGAGGTATCGTCATCCTTCCTATGACTTTGCATTTTGCTTCTGCAGGTCACGCTTCTTTTTCCTCCTTTCCCTCTATCATTCTTTTGCACAGAAAATTCTCATTCATCCTTTGAAACTCAGTTCAAAAGCCACCTCCTCTGGGATGCCTTTGTTGGCACCACCCTCTGCCACCAGAGACAGTAGGGTGCTCCCTATCTTGTCTTCCCAAAATGTAATGATCTGTTTGTGTCTGGTGCCCACACTCAGAGTGAGTGACATAAAGTGAGATAAACCTCCTCCACCTCCAATTAGCCCTGGTGGCTCAGAGCTAAAGAATCTACCTGCCAATGCAGGAGATGCAGGTTTGATCCCTGGATCGGGAAGATCCCCAGGAGAAGGAAATGGCAATCCACTCCAGTATTTTTGCCGGCAGAATCCCATGGACAGAGGAACCTGGCAGGCTAGAGTCGGACACGACTGAGCGACTAAACAACAACAACCTCCAATTAATTCTCCCCAGAAGCAGAACCACTGCCCTGGAGCTCCTTGAGGGTGGAGGCTCCATTGTACATATCTTTGCATGCTCAACTCATAGCATACAAACCTAGTAAATGTTATACTACAGTTTGTTAAATGAATAAATATGTTATGTGGTCCTAGGAAATTTTTAAAGCCTTAAACAATAGAACTTTCAGCCCTTTCTTCCAAATCAATTCCAAGAAATTCAAGTTGAGCCATACAATTACTCAGATCTCCTGTCTAAACTTTATTCCTCTCCATGCATTCCATTTCTATGATATTGCATTCATTTAAATGAGCCCCAGCTTGTTTCTAGAGTCGTGGAAAACAAGCAGAAGGAAAAATGAATTCTGGGCTCCCTGCCCACATAATGGGCACTATCTCAAGGGAAGCAAGTGGAGAGGGATCTACTAAGAGGCAACTGAAAGCACTGGGCATACCAAGAGATGGACCATAATCATGAGGAAAGCTGGAGAACAGACTCCTGCTACCGGCAAGCTGAGATTGGTTTAGATATAGAATAGATTTCCTGGGGCATACATGGGAGTTCCATTTCTAAACTTAATAAAGCTGAACATGTTGGGAGCACAATCTTGAGCTCACCGGTCCCCAGCAAAATACCAAGGAATGAATCAGCATACGAATGCCAACAAACGAATAAATGATTGAATACTGTAGCAGAGACCTCTGGTTGTAACACATTTCTATCCTCTCCTCTTTCTAATAAAATCCCTGATTTTTAGTTTAGCAAGTGCCATTATAGACTAAAGACTACATTTCCAGCCTCCACTGCAGTTTGGTTTGCCAACGCCACTAAGTTTTGGCCAANCTAGTTACCCTGTAACACATATCTTTGACAACCATCAAGTTGTCTTCTGAATTGGTGCATGTGTTTGTCCCTCCTTCCTGTCTGAATGTAGACTCCAGAGAAAGGGAATTTGCATGGTTCATTACTCTGTCCCTAATACCTTTAGAAAGGCTGACACAGAGTAAGCTCGCAATAACATTTGACTGGTTACCTTTCCAACTGCCAAATGACAAACAGCTCAATCATCTGTAACAGAACGCTTGGTGGAGTCCAGAAAAACCAGTATTCACATCAACTTTTCAAAAATACCACGTACCAGAATGAGCAGTCTTTTTTATTATAGACATAACAGTTAAATGAGTATATAGAGGCAACACGGTCTGAAGCAATGCCATGCCAAGTGTGGTCTGTGGACCAACAGCATCAGCATCCCTTGGCAGTTTGTTAGAAATGCAAAATCAGGGCCCCACCACAGACCCAGTGAATATCTGTAGGTGGAGCCAAAATACAAGTTTTCCAGGTGATTCTTATGTATCCTAAAGTTTTGAGTAACTAATTTGGGAATAAAAGTGAGAAAAATGAAATGTCATAAGGACTAGGATTTTCTTAGGGACAACTGGTTCATTCTTGATGTCATTGACATTTTTTAACAGTCAGGACAGGGGCCTCCCTGGTGGTCCAGTGGTTAAGGCTCCACCTTGCAATTCAGGGGACACCAATTCAATCCCAGGTCCGGGAAGATGCCACATGTCACGGAGCATCTAAGTCCGGGCACCGAAATTACTGAAGCCCACGTGCCTAGAGTCTGTGCTCTGCATCAAGAGGAGCCACCACAGTGAGAAGCCTGCTCACCACAACTAGAGAAAGCCCAGGTGCAGTAACAAAGACACAGTCAAAAATAAATAAAATGAAAATAAATATTAAAAAACCAACCAGGACGGAAGAGGAAGAGGAGGCATTATACTCAAAATCGTATACATGAATACGGTGCTCTGCCTGCACGGGCCCTCAGGCCCCTACTCCACATCCTGCTCCACTGAGGCTCCGCTGCCCTAGGCTCCCCAGATGGCGCTAGTGGTAAAGAACCTGCCTGCCAGCGCAGTAGACATAAGAGACAAGGGTTCAGTTCCTGGGTCGGGAAGATCCCCTGGAGGAGGAAATGGCAACCTACTGCAGTACTCCTGCCTGGAGAATCCCATGGACAGAAGAACCTGGTGGGCCAGAGTCCCTGGTGTCTCAGAGTCGGACATGACTGAGGATCTACGCACGCACACAGCATATCCTGCCCAGACTAAGCAGCTAGCAAATTGACTGCGCTCTTTGTGCACAAAACTCACACTTCACTCAGCTTCCTTCTCCTTCCCCAAGGCAACACCATCTGTGGCTCTCTCAAGAAATCATTCTATAGGTGACTGATCAGGACAGCAGAGAGAAGGCAGCCCAGCAGGACCCAGCGGGCAGCCGTGCCATACCGTGATTCAGATGTCTGATGCAGTCGCTCAGGACAGCGCTGAGCTGCTGCTGGCCAGCGGCATCCTGGAAGCAAAAGTAGCCGTGTCTGAGGAAGGGCTGCCACAGGTACACCGGGAACTCCTTGGGCAGGACCACAAAGGGCTGCATGTTCTCCTTCTCATTGGATGCTGAAGAAACATGGAAAACACCAAGACATCTTAAAATGTGTATGTCTTATTTTAAATTCCCATTTCAGGCTGTGAGAGCTTACTTCAGGCTGTAGGGCAACCAATGGGCTGAAAAGGTGGTATGAAATGTCTTCACAGGGTCGGGGAAAAGGAGAGTCCAGGCTCCCCTCGCACGCCGCCACCAGCTTCACCTGTCTCACTCGAGCAGGTGGCCTCATCTCCTATCCACAGGGACAGCTGAGGCCATCAGACACAATCGAGCTCAGCTTCCTCACCTGGAATGAGCTACAGTCAGAGTTGGGTCTTTCCTCGGCTGCCACTGTGTCCACCTGTTGGACACTCACCCTACCAGCTCTTGATTCACAGGTCTGCTCTCTGCTCTCCACTCTCTTCCCACCCCCACCCCCCAATCACTGCCAAACCAGCATTTGCAGCTTTGATGCCATCAGCCCTTATTCTCACCCTAAACTTGTTCCTTCTTCACCAGTCCCCAAACCAAACTGCCTGGGTCACTGTCATCCTGACCGCCGGCTTATGGCTTCTTCTTTATTACCCACCCTTTCAACCTGATCAGGGATTATCTGTTGCAGACAGTTACCCCTTCCTTTGAAAACACTCTCTTCCTTTGACTTCCAGGAGGGTGACCTTCTCCATGTTTTTTAAACATCACTGCCCCTTTTCACTTTTATTGGTTCCTCTGTCCCTTCTCTCCATCTCTCTCTTTAAGTGTTGGTGTATGCCCTGTTCTGTGCTGGTTTCTGCCCCACTCTCTTCTCTACTCTCCCGAGGGAGGTATCGTCATCCTTCCTATGACTTTGCATTTTGCTTCTGCAGGTCACGCTTCTTTTTCCTCCTTTCCCTCTATCATTCTTTTGCACAGAAAATTCTCATTCATCCTTTGAAACTCAGTTCAAAAGCCACCTCCTCTGGGATGCCTTTGTTGGCACCACCCTCTGCCACCAGAGACAGTAGGGTGCTCCCTATCTTGTCTTCCCAAAATGTAATGATCTGTTTGTGTCTGGTGCCCACACTCAGAGTGAGTGACATAAAGTGAGATAAACCTCCTCCACCTCCAATTAGCCCTGGTGGCTCAGAGCTAAAGAATCTACCTGCCAATGCAGGAGATGCAGGTTTGATCCCTGGATCGGGAAGATCCCCAGGAGAAGGAAATGGCAATCCACTCCAGTATTTTTGCCGGCAGAATCCCATGGACAGAGGAACCTGGCAGGCTAGAGTCGGACACGACTGAGCGACTAAACAACAACAACCTCCAATTAATTCTCCCCAGAAGCAGAACCACTGCCCTGGAGCTCCTTGAGGGTGGAGGCTCCATTGTACATATCTTTGCATGCTCAACTCATAGCATACAAACCTAGTAAATGTTATACTACAGTTTGTTAAATGAATAAATATGTTATGTGGTCCTAGGAAATTTTTAAAGCCTTAAACAATAGAACTTTCAGCCCTTTCTTCCAAATCAATTCCAAGAAATTCAAGTTGAGCCATACAATTACTCAGATCTCCTGTCTAAACTTTATTCCTCTCCATGCATTCCATTTCTATGATATTGCATTCATTTAAATGAGCCCCAGCTTGTTTCTAGAGTCGTGGAAAACAAGCAGAAGGAAAAATGAATTCTGGGCTCCCTGCCCACATAATGGGCACTATCTCAAGGGAAGCAAGTGGAGAGGGATCTACTAAGAGGCAACTGAAAGCACTGGGCATACCAAGAGATGGACCATAATCATGAGGAAAGCTGGAGAACAGACTCCTGCTACCGGCAAGCTGAGATTGGTTTAGATATAGAATAGATTTCCTGGGGCATACATGGGAGTTCCATTTCTAAACTTAATAAAGCTGAACATGTTGGGAGCACAATCTTGAGCTCACCGGTCCCCAGCAAAATACCAAGGAATGAATCAGCATACGAATGCCAACAAACGAATAAATGATTGAATACTGTAGCAGAGACCTCTGGTTGTAACACATTTCTATCCTCTCCTCTTTCTAATAAAATCCCTGATTTTTAGTTTAGCAAGTGCCATTATAGACTAAAGACTACATTTCCAGCCTCCACTGCAGTTTGGTTTGCCAACGCCACTAAGTTTTGGCCAACTACTGTGTAAAGACCTATATTGATAAACCCTTTAGTGTTTTTCCTCAAGTGAAGTTAATTCCTCCAATCTTTATGGTGCCTTTATCCTTTTCAATAAAATTAGAATCACACAGCAATCACAGTTTGTGAAACAACACTCCTTGCCCTTTCCAAGATGTCACAATATTGTACAAACAATTGAAAGCAATATTCACCCTTTATGTTTCAAAGCTTTGGCAAGCCCCATAAAATTCATTTCTATTGTCCTCTAGTTGTAACTCACTTAACTTCTTACAATAATTTTCCAAATGCCATTTTTTCCAGTCTGCATTTTTTCTGAGTTGAGTTACAAGGATATTACAAATGATCTCCTATAGAATATTCTATTTTTAAAACTGAGAAGGCCACAACATACAATTTAAAAAGTCACTGAAACCCCGGTCTGAAGTTCTGGGTCAAGTGGCAGTAGTCACCCAGGCCCTGTGTTTTTTATTCCTTCTGACTTGATCTCATCAATAAATCAATTAATGTATTGTCTGCTCTGACAGATTTCATTGGAAAGTTCTTTTAAGAGGTTCTAAAGAGCCAACATGTTGGTATCCCCATTTCTAGGGGCAGCTCCAGAGCCAAGATAACATGTAAGTAGACATTAAAAGAAAATATAATAATACATATAGTACACATAAAGTGTTGTTTTAGCTTGAATTACTTAGTAAGAGTTTGTTAATCTAGGTTTATGGTTCATGCACTAATCCTATAAAAGCATTATTAAAAACACTACACTAAGCATTCTGCACTGAAATAACAATTTATAAAATTATTTTACATTTTTCCCCATAAATTCCAGTGAAATGATTATACCTATTAATAAGAAACAGGACTCTCTTCAAGAAACTAAGTAATTATTGTGTGCTTTGATTTACACAAAGCCAGATGGAGTTATTACATTATCCACAGTTCATGAATCTCTATGCAACGCTCTATTTGGTCTGTATATTATCCCTTACACTCTCAGCATGGAAAAAGTGAAATGAATGAGAATGAAAGTATGTTAGAGTTGGTAATAACCTTCTAGATGTTCAATTTCAAGTCCCTAGAGTCGGGAGAAACAGAATTCAAAAAGGTTCAGCAATGGCTAAGGAAAATGCTTGATAAGCATCACAGAACCAGATGAAAATTCAGTCTTCGAATTCTCAGTTCAATGCTCTTTCTATAGCAGCATTCAGCGATTATTTATAGATACGCTAATTAATGCAATGGTTTTTTACAGAGTACCTAAGAGTTACTCTAATGCCTAATGCCTACTAAAAGTATTTTGTTGACTTAGGATATTTTATTGCAAATCATCCTAAAATTAGAAAAATAATATTTTCTGACAGGTTTTACTGAAAGATGGGATTGTACATTTCACAGACTGGGCCCAGCATATTTATTTTTGCTGTCCTGTGTAAAGCTTGGAATTATTCCAAAGCCTCAAGATATCTGACCAACAGTACATTTTCTATATGCTAGAAACACAGTGACTGACTTGTGTATTACCAAATATGATTTAAAGTAATAGAAGTGGTACAAGGTTTACCTGAATTAGAGAAATTATATCTTCCATTTGTCTAGCCCAGGGTTCCTCAACCTTGGCCTATTGATATTTAATGCCAGATATTTCTTCAACGTCAAAGACAGTTCAGTGCATTTCAGATATTTAGCAAGAACTACTGGCCTCTATTCATTAAATGTCTATTGCACCATCCTCCCATGTTGTGATGACCACAAATATCTCCAGATACAGCCAAATGTCCCTGGAGAGTGAAATCCCCCCACCCTCACCCTTGAGAAGAACTGGTCTAACTAAACAGAACATGTTTAAGAATTTTGTCTTGGGAAGGAATGCTCAGTAACTCACCAATAGGGTCTGGGAAATGCCGATCGGATAATAAATTGTATTCATCTTCTGAGGTTAGCACCTTGCCACCAGCTGGAAGAATTCGGCTTTTAGGGGGAGCTCCTTTCTGATAGGCCTAAGAAAGGAAAGGCAAAAATGAGTGGACTTTTTCCTCATTTGATTTTTGGGAAATATCAGGAATATTAGAAATAGACAACCCAGACACTATACACTTAGAAATTCCCACACTATATCATTGAGTAAGAGCCATTTATACAAAAATTATATTTTGCACCAGAAGCCTCTGTCATAGTAAACATCAGGACTTGCTCTAGGACCAAAAAAGAAAGAAAGGCTCTTATATTTTTCAGTGGTTATGTTCTGGCTGTAGTGATTGGGACAGAGAAGGGCACATGACCTCAGCATGTCCAATCAGAGTGAGTGTTAGGGTCAGCAAGAAAGGTTCTTACAGTTTCCACTGGTTATATCCTGGATGCAGTGATTGGATCAGGAATGATCACATGACCTGATTCAATCCAATCATAGTGGGCTTCAGGACTTGAGAGCCAGGCTGACAGAAAGCCTCAGCTCTGAGAGGAGGTGAGGACAGGACACTGGGCTGCCATCTTGTTACTGTGGAGAAGTCTGAAGGTTTCTGGCCATGGAGATTTGGGGCTGGTAAGGAAGCTGGGTTGAATGAAGGCAAAGATTTCAGATGGAAGAAAGAACAAACTGAGTTCTGATATCACTGGAGCCATGAATCCAACTGCACCTAAAGCTGGGCCTGTGCCCTGGGCATTTTCGGTCAGGAGTCAACCAATCCCAGCCCCTTTTTCCTTTTTTTTTAATTTAAATCTTANCTCTTATACACATCTTGGGCCTGTGCCCTGGGCATTTTCGGTCAGGAGTCAACCAATCCCAGCCCCTTTTTCCTTTTTTTTTAATTTAAATCTTAAAAATTTTTTCCCTTTTTTTTTAAAAACTGAAGTATAGTTGATTTCATGGATCACAGCCTTGTCATGGAAAAGAGGCTTGCATAACTCAATAAAGCTAAGAGCAACGCCATGCAAGGCCACCCAAGATGGACAGGTCATAGTGGAGAGCTCTAACAAGATGTGGTTCACTGGAGAAGTGAATGGCAAACCACTCCAGTATTCTTGCCATGAGAATCCCATGAACAGTATGAAAAGGCAAAAAAACATGACCCTGGAAGATGAAGCCCCAGGTCAGAAGGTGTCCAATATGCTGCTGGAAAGGAGTGGAGAAATAACTCCAGAAAGAATGAAGTGGCTGGGCCAAAGCAGAAAGGACACTCAGTGTTGGATGCATCTGATAGTGAAAGTGAAATCCAACACTATAAAGAACAATATTGCATAGGAACCTGGAATGTTAGGTCCATGAATTAAGGTAAATTGGACATGGTCAAGCAGGAGATAGCAAAAGTGAACACTGATATATTAGGAANCTCAGTGTTGGATGCATCTGATAGTGAAAGTGAAATCCAACACTATAAAGAACAATATTGCATAGGAACCTGGAATGTTAGGTCCATGAATTAAGGTAAATTGGACATGGTCAAGCAGGAGATAGCAAAAGTGAACACTGATATATTAGGAATCAGTGAACTAAAATGGACTGGAATGGGTGAATTTAACTCAGATGACCATTATATCAACTACTGTGGGCAAGAATCCCTTAGAAGAAATGGAGTAGCCATTGTAGTCAACAAGAGTCCAAAATGCAGTACTTCAGTGCAATCTCAAAAATGACAGAATGATCTCAGTTTGTTTCCAAGGCAAACCATTCAACAACACAGTAATCCAAGTCTATGGCCCAATCACTAATGCTGGAGAAGATAAATGGCTCTATGAAGACCTACAAACCTTGTAAATAATAAAAAAGATTTCCTTTTCATCATAGGGGATTGGGATGCAAAAAGGGAAGTCAAGAGGTACCTGGAGTAACAGGCAAGTGTTGCTTTGGAGTACAAAATGAAGCATGGCAAAGGCTAACAGTTTTGTGGAGAGAACACACTGGTCACACCCTCTTCCAACAACAAAAGAGACAACTCTACACATGGACATCACCAGATGGTCAATACCAAAATCAGGCTGATTATATTCTTTGCAGCTGGAGATGGAGAAGCTCTATATAGTCAGCAAAAAGCAAGACCTGGAGCTGACTGTGGCTTAGGTCATAAACTCCTTACTGCAAAATTCAGGGTTAAATTGAAGAAACTAAGGAAATTCAGGTATGACCACTAGACCATTCAGGCATGACCTAAATCAAATCCTTATGATCATACAGTGGAAGTGACAAATAGATTCAAGGGATTAAATCTGGCAGACAGAGTGCCTGAAGAACTATAGAGAGAGGTTCATAACATTGTACAGGAGGCAGTGACTAAAGCCATTCCAAAGAAGGAGAAATGTCAGAAGACAAAACGGTTGTTTGAGGAGGCCTTACAAATAGCTGAGAAAAGAAGAGAAATGAAAGGCAAGGAAAAATGGGGAAAACATACCCAACTGAGTGCAGAGTTCCAGAGAATAACAAGGAGAGATAAGAAGGCCTTCTTAAGTGAACAATGCAAAGAAATAGATGAAAACAATAGAAAGGGAAAGACTAGAGATCTTGTCAAGAAAACTGCAGTTATCAAGGGAGCATTTCAAGCAAGGATGGACACGATAAAGGACAGAAATGGCAAGGAGCTAATAGAAGCAGAAGATATTAAGAAGCAGTGGCAGGAATACACAGAAGAACTACACAAAAACAATCTTAATGACCTGGATAAGCATGATGGTGTGGCCACTCACCTAGAGCCAGACATCCTGGAGTGTGAAGTAACACGGGCCTTAAGAAGCATTACTAAGAACAACGCTAGTGGAGGTGATGGAATTCCACCTGTTAAAGTGCTGCACTCAGTATGTCAGCAAATATGGAAAACTCAGCAGTGGCCACAGCACTGGAAAAGGACAGATTTCATTCCAACCCCAAAGAAAGGCAATGCCAAAGAATGTTCAAATTACCGCACAATTGTGCTCATTTCATGAGCTAGTAAGGTTATGCTCAAAATCCTTCAAGTTTGGCTTCAGCAGTAAATGAACTGAGAACTTCCAGATTTACAAGGTGGGTTTAAAAAGCCAATAGAGTATTGTAAAGTAAATAAAGTAAAAAATAATAATAATAAAAATAAAAAATAAAAAAAAACAGCAAGTAATTATTCAGTAGAAAAAAAATAAAGAAATGCACATTAAAATGATGTTTAACATAACCACATTTATTAAGAATGTATTCCAATATCAAATGGCAGATTTCTACAAGCAAAAACTGCAATTACATTTGCATCAACGTAGTGTTTGTTTTCTGTATATTTTAAGTGTTTTTGTTGCTGTTCCTTAATCCCATTACTGCTTTGTGTTGTATTAAATAGATATTTTCTAGTGTTTAAAAAAAAAAAAAAAGGCAGAGGAACCAAAGATCAAATTGCTAACATTCATTGGATAATAGAAAAAGCAAGAAAATTCCAGAAAAATATCTACTTCTGCTTCATTGACTATGCTAAAGCCTTTGGTTGTATGGGTCACAACAGACTATGGAAAATTCTTCAAGAGATGGGAATACCAGACCACCTGACCTGCTTCCTGAGAAATCTGTACAGCAGGTCAAGAAGCAACACTTAGAACCAGACACGGAACAATGGACTGGTTCCAAATTGGGAAAGGAGTACAAGAAGGTTGTATATTGTTACCCTGCTTATTTAACTTATATGCAGAGTACACCCTGTGAAATGCCAAGTTGGTTGAAGCACAAGCTGGAATCAAGATTGCTGGGAGAAATATCAGTAACCTCAGATATGCAGATGATGCCACTCTATGGCAGAAAGTGAAGAGGAACTTTTAATGAAGGTGAAATAAAAGAGTGAAAAAGTGGGTTTGAAACTCAACATTCAAAAAACTAAGATCATGGCATCTGGTCTCATCACTTCATGGCAAATATTAATAAAGAGGGGGAAGTGGAAGCAGTGACTGATTTTATTTTCTTGAGCTCCAAAGTCACTGCAAACTGTGACTGCAACCATGAAATTCAGACACTTGCTCCTTCGAAGGAAAGTTATGACAAACCTAGACAGCATATTAAAAAAGCAGAGACACCACTTTGCCAACAAAAGTCTGTATAGTCAAAGCTATGGTTTTTCCAGTAGTAATGCACAGATGTGAGAGTTGGATCATAAAGAAGGCTGAACACTGAAAAATTCATGCTTTCAAATTATGGTGCTGGAGAAGACTCTTGAGAGTGCCTTGAGCTGCAAGCAGATCAAACCAGTCAATCCTAAAGGAAATTAACCCTGAATATTCATTGGAAGGACTGATACTGAAGCTGAAGCTCTAATACCTTGGCCATCTGATACGAAGAGTCAACTCATTGGAAAAGACCTTGAGACTGGGAAAGATGAGAAGACTGGNAACCAGTCAATCCTAAAGGAAATTAACCCTGAATATTCATTGGAAGGACTGATACTGAAGCTGAAGCTCTAATACCTTGGCCATCTGATACGAAGAGTCAACTCATTGGAAAAGACCTTGAGACTGGGAAAGATGAGAAGACTGGGAAAGAATACTGGCAAAATGAGAAGGGGGCGGCAGAGGATGAGATGGTTAGATAGCATCACCAACTCAGTGGACATGAATTTGAGACAACTCTGGGAGACAGTAGAGAACAGAGGAGCCTGGCATGCAACATTCCATAGGGTCACAAAGAATTGAGGAAACTGTCTTTTCTCTACTATATATTCTTTCCTCCTTTGTTGAAGATTAATTGATTGTAGTGTGTGGGTTTATTTCTGGGCTCTCTATTCTATTCCATTGACCCATATGTCTGGTTTTGTGCCAATAACATGCTGTTTTGATTAATGTAGCTTTTTTTTTTTTTGCAAGATCATATGACCAGCTCCAGACTAGAGCAATTGCTTCAGTCACGGTAGAGCTTTACTTGACCTGACATGGGTCACAGTACCTCCTGGAGCTAAGGTGGAAAAAATGTTTATGTACTTGCTACTGGTGGGTACTTCAGTACTTTTGTGTAATGGTCACAAGATGATAAATCAGAGTCTCTAATCTTGGGAGATTCACTGCAGATATGTCTCTCAAAGGAGAGAAACGTAATCTCAGTAACTTCTAGAAATTCTGCACTACACTTATCATTTCAGAATCATTCTAATAACCACAAGAATGATGACACATACAGATATTTATAGCACAAAATACTTGGAGACTGATGACTAATGAGACTGTGGGACATGCAAGTGAAATTATGGCTGCTAAGGATATTTACCAAAAGCATAAAAATGTAACAATGATAAAACATGCCACCACTTGCCCTCATACATGAGGCTGTTTTTCAGTAAAATGGTCTAGGATGGAATTATAATATCAAGACATCTGAACAATTCTGGTCAGCAGACAAAATGCTCTGCTGTTTGGGAAACATAATAGGATTGTAAAGCATCATGAAAGCAGTGAAGTATTTGGTTAAACAGATATACTCATGCAGACATACAGATAAGATAAAATGGAAGTATGTGCTCTGATGGGAGGGCATAAGTTAAGGGGAAATTGTGAGACTAACAAGCACAAGCAATTTGAGAACTGAAACCATAAAACTGTGGGACCTAAAGTCTGGCATGGTGGTTCTCTTGGGAATATCTAAAATAATGTTCATTACGGCCACAAAAATCAGAGTAGCAATAACATATTCTGCTTCAATAAGATAGTGATTGAAGAAACCCAAACAAAACAAACTCCTGTATGTCAAAGAAGGCTGTTTTCATTCTTGTAAGAACTACTAATCAACTACTCAAGCAAATCAGGACCCACAGCAAAAGAGAGAAGAATTGAAAACGGCGTGATTTGGAGAAAGTTTAGGAACAGTTTGATTCAGACTAGCCTCAAATCTAAACTGTGTTATCTAATCTAGGTTTTTAAAAACATTATATATTATTTAATCCTCAAAACAGCATTGTGAATTAGACGTTATCTCCATTTTATCAATGAGAAAAGTGAAACCCAAAGAGGTTAAATAACTTGTCAATGACCCAGTGGTGAGAAGATGACGAATCCAGCCCCAGGAAGCAGGAATTGAGAATGAAGATAAGAATGCTCATTTTTTTCCCTGTTCAATTACCAGCCAAAGCTGGATTCTCGATAAAAGAATTGGTAATTTATAGATATTTAATGTATAACTTTTAGGTGTAAGGTTTTATGTTTTTGGTTTTTTGGCTGTATTGTGTGACATACAGGATCTTAGTTCCCTGAACAGGGACTGAACCCATGGCCCCTGCAGTCCTACAGTGGAAGCCTGGAGTCCTAACCACTGGACCACTCAGGAATCCCATCTTAGGTGTAATTTAAAAAAAAATCCTTTTGTAATTAATAAACAGGCTATCATTAAAACTGTGAGGAACTATGGTACACTGCATGGGTATTTTTTTCCAAGTTTAAAAAAAATTGGTTATTACCAAACTCAGTGACCATATCTTAGCAACCAGAACAAGTTCACTTGAAAATTATGAGCAAAGCAAAGAAAGCAATATAGTTCATAAATTGTAAGCTAAGGGAGCAAGTTTTAACCTTAAAATGAAAAGGGGGGAAAAAAACAATATTTGATTCAAAATGAAACTTCAGTTAGTGCCAAATGTGATGAAAACTTTAATAAATGCAAGAGTGAGTTCATGAGTGTTTCCTCCACATCAGCTAGTTGTCATACCAACAACTGCTCTATATTGGGCTCTGTTAGCACTTGGCCATACGCTAAGGGCTTCCGTGCATTCATGTGTTTAATCCTCACAACAACATCNTAAATGCAAGAGTGAGTTCATGAGTGTTTCCTCCACATCAGCTAGTTGTCATACCAACAACTGCTCTATATTGGGCTCTGTTAGCACTTGGCCATACGCTAAGGGCTTCCGTGCATTCATGTGTTTAATCCTCACAACAACATCGTGATGAAAGAACCATGCTTACCATTTTACAGATGAGAAAACTGAGGTTTACGGAGATAAATAACTTATGCAAGGACATATATATCTAGAAATTGGTAAAGGTGTGGTTCAAAGTGCAAAATATTAACCATTACACTACACTGCCTCTTCTTAAGCTTCTCTAAGAGGATGATGTAGTGGGACACATGAAATATAAAGTGATTTGTTGTAATTATCATTATTATTTGCACTGTGTTGATCATTTGCTTAAAAGAGCAAATCAAACATTGAATAAAATCCTAAAATAGAGAAACCAAAGAAGCTATTAACTTAATGAAGGTTAGAAAGAATAAGACTACCCAAGAAAATGGTATAAGTATGCCTGGGAAGTGGTATAATAGTCTGCATTCTATGTTATTTCTGTTTTCCATCAGAAATGGGAAGGAAACATATTGTCAGCCTGAAGCCTCTTCCTAACGGTTTAGCATCAGAGGTGATTACTCAGAGTATCTGTAGAGGATGTCTTGACTAGTTTTGAACTTAGAGTAAAGAAAGCAGAATTTTAATTTAGTTACTACCTTTAATCCATAAATAGTCACTTTTCATTTCAAAGGGAACTTGAGAATCTATAGACTGATTCTCCGAATATGTGTACCGTATGAGATCTAGAAGAAATCAGTGTGATCATTCAGCCTCACACTCTAGTTTAATGGAGGCCAGAGCTCAACTTTAGTTTTCCAAATTCTGTGCCTAATGTTCTTTCATCTATACCACATTACCACCTTTGATGGGGAAAGACATGGGAGCCAATAAAATCTGAGGTCCTCTCCGGTGCTAGGCACTTTACATAAGTTACCTCACTTTCTCCACATTTTACAAACAAGGAAAAGAATGAGATAAGCAGAGAAAAGCTAATGAAAAAAATCCATAAGTATAAATGGAATAAAGTGTGTGAAATGTTCTGAATTTTTAGGAACCCATGCAAATCCAAACACAATCTTAATAAATAATTCTTCAGAGACACAGGAGGCTTAAGACTGGGAAGATGCAGAGACACAGAGCAGAGAGGGAGAGCTGTCGGAGGTGGCTGGGACAGGCCTCGAAGCCCAGTGGTTATAGGAAAAGCTTCCTGCACTGGTCACTCAGTAGAACCTTCCACGTTCACACTCACTTGTAATTACTTGTTCAAAGTCTATCTCGCCCACCAGACTGCAAGCATCTGTGTGCTCTACAGCGATACGCCTAGAACCTACTATAACCCACAGTAAGGATCTGTTGACAGAAATGAATACCTGAATCCGTTAGTGCGCGTTGGATTAGTCTCAAAGAACAGGGCATGCCAATCGACCCAGACAACATTTACGAGTACTGCAAGAGCCAGCAGCAATGAGGAATGTCTTACCTCTCTGTTCTCGTAGCTTTCCACAGCAAAGTCATTTTTAACCACAACATATCTCTCTTTCCATTTCTTTATGTCTTCAGCAAACTGTGACAGTTCTCCTTCATACAAAACGGTTCCAGGCTCCAGCGGCGGCTTAAAGAAGATGAATACAATTAACCATGATCACAAAAGAGGCCATATATCTTGCTATCCCTGTCTATTCATGGTATTTCAAGGAATATTTTTGGAAACTATCTTGTGCTGAGATACTCGGGAAACTGTTGTTTCCCCCACTTCCCTCCACATTTCCCATTCCCACTTCTCCTGACCAAATGCAAATATTTGTCTTCTTGATAACTTTGTAATCTGCATGCCCTCTATTATCCTCCAAGAACAGAAGCATATGGGAGAAGGAATTATAGTAGCAAGGTTATGCCTTGCATATGTGTGGTTCTTAAATTCTTCGTACACTCTGTGGAGAGAGGGAGAGAGGTGGATAGCTCTAAGTTGTAAACATCTATCCCAGCATCCTGAATATGCCTCAGGGTTAATTCCTGAAAAAACAGGGGCCTTCACAGGCTGTTCCCCTATTGGTCAACCTTCAGTGGCTGCCTCAATAGTTCGTGCTCAGTGGCAAAGCTCTGGGGACCCAGGCTATAAAACTTAACCTACCTCCAAGCTCCTCAAAGAGATCATGCTTGCTCTCTGGTTAAAGAACAAGCAGGCAAGTCAGCTAACCTTCATTCTACCTCTTCAATTTAAAGGTTTGTGGATTTCGCATCAATTATGCTGGTGATAAATATGCTTTAGGGAAGTCCCTGTTAGGTTCCTAGACAGGTCTCTATCGAGCTAACTGTGTAAGGGATAATTCTCATCCTGCCTCATGTATCATCTCAAAATATAGAAATGGGCCTCTTGTCTTTCATGTGTCACTGACTTTACAATTATGTTATTCATAAACTATAGCACCTCTCTTTCTGACTTACTTCACTCGGTAAAGCAGGCTCTGGGTTCATCCACCTCACTAGAACTGACTCAAATTCGTTCTTTCACGGAATTTAGAAAAATTGATGACCATATTTTCAGGGAAGGAATGGAGACACAGATGTAGAGAACGGACTTGTGGACACAGTTGGGGAGGGAGAGAGTGGGATGAATGGAGAAAGTAGCATCGATATATATTCAGTATCATGTGTAAAGGGGATCTTCCCAACCCAGGGATTGACAGGGTCGCCTGCACTGCAGGCAGATTCTTTACCGTATGAGCCACCAGGGAAGCCCAAACAGAGAGGTGGTGAGAAGCTGCTGTATAACACAGGGAGCCAACCGGGTGCTCTGTGATGACTCAGAGAGGTGGGATGAGGGGCGGGGAGGAGGTTCAAGACGAATGGGATATATGTGTAATTACGGCTGATTCACGTTGTTGTAAGGCAGAAACCAACACAACATTGTAAAGCAATTTTCCTCCAATTAAAACATGAATTAAGAAAGAGAAAAAACTTAGTGCCTTTAACACAATATTGTAAGCCAATTGTATCTTTATGAAAGAAAATCATATTCCCTTTAGAAATGTCTCTCCACTTTCAAGCAAAATTTACACGAAGCATACAGAGAAGATAGATATGGTCATCTTTTTAAAAATCCACTCAGGGATGGAATTTCTAAGGTAAATTTCAGGGTATTGAGACAGATGATGAGGTTCTCCTACCTAGACTCTTTAACGTGTAAAAGAGGCCCTCACTCTCCTCTTTAAATGAGACTGAAACCATATATAAGCGTAACTTTATAGTTGTTACACACAGCACTTCTTAAAACTGGGCCTCTTAGATCAACTGATATCCTTGTTAAAAATATGGGTTCACCCTAGATTTATTATATAAGAATCTCTGGGGATGTGGACCAGAATTTTCACTTTTATCAAACTCCCTAAATTTTTTCAGTAACTGCTTTATGGCGATGACAGTCAGTTATCTCTGCAAACCCATGCCACTAAATCTGTTGGTCAAGTTGCAGCAGTATTTGACCCATTTATCATTCAACCTTTCTTGAAATCCCTTCTTTATTTGTCTCAGGCACATTGCACTTCCCTGACTTTTTCTTTTCCTACTCCACAGGCTGTTTTTTTTCAGTCCATCTTGCTGGGATCTTCTCCTTTTTCTGATCTCCAAATGTTGATGGGGCCAGGACTTGGTCATAGAACCTCTCCTTTTCTGTTTACACTTTCCCTTGATTATGTCCCATGACTTTAATACCAGTTAGGAGCTCAGAAATCCCAAACTTCTATTCTCTAGCCTCAACCTCTCCCCTGAGCTCCAAATCAGAGGATTTAACTATCTATTTCAGTATTTCCACAGGTGCATGTCAAATAAGTATCTTAAACATAACAAACATGAACTCAGGATCCCCGTTCACCTCTGACTCTCCTGAGTAAAAGACAAGTCCAACTGCTTATTTGCTCAGGCTGAAAGCTGTCATCACTAATTTCTCTCTTCTGTTCTCTCACATCCAACCCATCCGCAAGTTCAGTCAGCTCTGACTTGGAGTCTTCTCACAACTCCCATCACCACCCTAGTCCAATTTGCCATCCTCCTCCTCTTGGACTGCTACAGTGTCTCTCTTGCCAGTTTCCAGTTCCCTCTCATGTCCCGCCCTGTTGTCTATTCTCTACAGAAAACCCAGAGAGATCACTTAAAATTATAAGTCACTCTGTATTCCATAACCTCCAATAACTTCTCATCGCACTTAAAATAAAAACCCTTATTGTGGTCTATGGCCCTATATGATCTGGCTTCTATTAGTCACTCTGTATTCCTTTTTCAACTCTCCTCCCTTGCTCACGTGGCTCTCAACACACCAGCCTTCCTGCTGCGCTTTTAACTGCAGCAAAGTCTTTGCAATTTTGTTCCATGTGCTTGGAACACTCTTTCCACAGATACTCACACAGCCTATTCTTTTATTTCACTCTAGTTTCTGCTCAAATGTCATCTCCACAAAAGGCTTTTCTGAAATATTCATGACTCCTGCTTTATTTTACTTGATAGCATTTCTTATTACCTGATATCACCTGATATTCATTTATTTATTTATTTATTGTCTTTCTTCTATTTGAATATTAACAGGAAAGCAGAAGATTTCTCTTGCTGTCCAGTACTTAGGATAGGGCTTGGCGAGCAAGCATGCGTGCTAAATTGCTTCAGTCATGTCTGATTCTTTGTAACCCTATGGACTGTAGAATGCCAGGCTCTTCTTTCTGTCCATGAGATTCTCCAGGCAAAAATACTGAAGTGGGCTGCTATGCCCTCCTCCAGGGCATCTTCCTGAACCCACGTCTCTTGTCTCCTGCATTGGCAGGCAGGCTCTTTACCACTAGCGCCAGCTGGGAAGCCCCAGGGCCTGGCACATAGTACTAATAAATATTTGTTTAGGCTGTGGATAATTATTATAATGGAGCAAAGGAGAAAGAATAAACTACAGTTTAGAAGATAAAATCACATTTGATCAATGACCAAAATAAAACTGTCAGAAGTATGAGGCACTGAAATTATGACTTTTTTTTGTACTGAATTTCATCAGAGCAAGTCAGATTTCCTGACGTCAAAGCATCAGTGTGGAAAAAGATGATAAAATTGAAATCATGCTTGTTTTCTTTTTGTATATGGATTGCACCATCAACAAGAAATCATATGTTCTAACTTCCAGGCAGATAGTTTTTTGAGCATGATTTGAGAACAGATTTTTTAAACTGTCACACAAATTATTGTTTGTTTCAGAAATATCATGAGCTATAAACCATTCTTAGTGGGAGAAATACGGAAACCAAATGTCCATGGGTTACCTTGGTCTTCAAAAACTGTGATGTTAAATCTCTTTGCTGTTCTACTTCACTGCGTACATGGTTGCAGAAAGCCACAGAGTACTGGCGACTATAGTAGGGACTGAAGTTTTTGATGGCTGCCTCAGTTTTCCCTGAAAAAATATGAAAATTAGAATTTAGAAATGTTTCATCTGTCACAGAATAGACATATCTCTCCATAATTCTATAAATACCCCCTCAAGGTTCCCCACACCTCTGCTTTCTAGGGATTTGTTATTTCCCCACAGTTCCTGAGAACTTGGATGCCTTTATCGATTCCTCGCTGCTGGCATCACCCTGAGTGACTTCAAGGTCCCCGAGGACCACCTATCCAGTAAGCAACTTGCTCCACTTTATGTAACAGCCCATCGTCATGACCATACACTCAACCATCCTCCTAGTTCTACAACCACCATGCTGCCTCACCCTGTCCTCCCCTTCACCTTGCTCTTCATTCTCCTCTACTTTAAGTCATTCAACGCTGTCTCTTATACACATCTCTGTCNCTCTCACTGTGGAGCTGTGATTCCTCCACAGGGAGCTGTGATCTCAGAGGACAGTCTTCGATACAGAAGTCTCCATTCATAAAGCTAGAGCTGGACTCAGGGGACAGGACAAATGTCCACTTACTCAGCTGTCAGGACAAGGAGCCCGTGGGCTTTGAGTCCGCTCTCAGGTCCCTCTGGGCCATGAGGGGCTTCTGCTTATGACTTTTATAGGCAGCCCCCCCGAAACAGAGGAGACAAAGACCCTGCTCGCCACCCCTACAAACATGGTGGTTAAGTACTCAGGCTTACTCACTTATAACTGTCACTCTGGGCGGGTTCCTTAAATCCCTGAATCTCAGTTTCTTTAGCTATAAAAGGGAGGAAATATAATCTAATTCATCCCTCTTACTAAAGAAAAAAACGATTGATTGCTTAGGCATGCCAGCTGCTTTCTATGCACTCCCATCACGCGGACACACATGTAGGTGCAGTTATCATCCTCAGGTTCTAATTCTAAGAAACGTTTCCAGGGTCACCCAGCTAATAAGAATGTAGAGTTCAATCGTAGGCAAGTCTGATTCCACTCACGACTCTATGGTATACAAAAGATACAGAAAGTAAAAGCGCCCAACACACACTAGGAGCTTAATTACTGTCATTACTTTCCTGGGTCCTTACTTCACCATTCTCTCCTGGGCTCTCTCTCACTGGGGAAGGACTATAACAAGGCCACAGACAAGGAGAGATTCACGGAGCCTTAAATGAAGAGGCTCAATGCCAAGTTCTTAATAAAAAGCCTTCAGAGAAAACAGAAGGCTTCCACTTCTATTAACACCTAAGCTCTTAAAGTTCTTTCAACTCTGTAATTTCCTTCCCTGGAACCNGGAAGCTTTTGGCTTAGGAATCTCGAGACCTGAATTCTGGCCCCAGTTCTAGAAGACAGAGAAGTGAACCAGCTGTATGACCTTGCGTGTCACTCATTCTCTCTGGGCTCCAGTGTCCTAACTATAAAAGAAGGTGCTCACTAGTCCACACTTTTCTTGGAATCTACATGACAGTGAAATATAACCAGGGAAGTACAGCTGTCTGACAACTAAGACTGATAACTGCAATATGATCTCTCAGCACCAGAAGAAAATAAAGCTCAAGATTAATCATGTCGGGGGCACGGCGGGGAGGTTGAGGACTGGAGATGGAGGGAGAGGGAGAGTTAGGCACTGGAATGCTCTTGAGCTTTTCCAACCTGGGCAACCAAACTGCAGGAAAGGAGAAGGGAAAATAGGGGAGGAAGGGCAAAGGAGCATTCTGAAGCAGATGAGAAATCCTCACAACCTTTCAAGCACTTCTCACTGAGAACAGAAATAAACACAGGTCCCACTGACTGTGCTTACCAGCTGTTAGTCCTTGGAATGAAATGTTAGTTTGAGAAAAGTAAATCTGATATAATATTCCAAAATATTTTAAAATGTTTTCATGTGAACCTGGTATAATTTTTGTTTTCAAATTTGATATTATAGTCAACAGAGAAATATTAAAACATACAGGCAACATTTGTTTAGAGCTATTACGCATGTAAAATTTCAAAACTAAGTGAAGGGTTATAACCACATAGATAAAGATACTCAATATGAGAACTGTGAATCCACACTTGCCAACTTCTATGCCTATGGAATCATTGCCCCAAACACCCACAAGTGTATGAGTTGTTGTTCAGTCGCTCAGTCATGTCCAACTCTGTGACCCATGACGGCAGCACGCTAGACTTCTCTGTCCTTCACCATCTCCCGGAGCTTGCTCAAACTCATTCTCTCTATATGGACAGTCCTACTGTAGCCCAGGCATTTAGGTCTCATAATACATATGAGGTAAAGGGGAATTCTCACTTATTCCCTCAATAAAATGACATTTTCTGGTTGTATTCATGAGTTTTAATAATTACTGCTTGTAAGGTGCTTTGAGACCTACTAATAATAGGTTCTGTAGAAATGCAAATAAAAGCTCCTATAATTTGAATAAGGCATGCTTTTCCTTGCTCTGTGAGTTTATGGTATTACTATTAATCAGTATTTGCATAATACTCTCATATGCTCAGGCTTCTGGTATCTAATTGGTCATTATTTTATTAGCTTTTATGCAGTACATAAGAAGGAAAATTCTATATACTTGTCTATAATTTCCTTGTATAGGCGTGGGGCATCTTTGAGAATTCCCACAATGAGGATGTCTCACCTCACTGAAACATATAAATGAATAATAAAAGCTGCCCATTAGGTCCAAGTAACCACTGTTTAGTCTAGGAGAAGAACAGCTGGTTAATTTCTGATGCAAATTTTTGTATGCTTGCAAGCACTTGGATTTAAATAAAAGGAGATGGATGTCATTGTATGATGAGTTCTACAGAACCTTGAAACCTGATATCCTGCCACATCACCAAACCTCCCTCAAGGATGTTCAGTTTCTCTGAGATGCTGCAATGCCTCTGCTCCCTTCCAACACAGGAGAAAAACGCTTCTGCGACTTGAATATCTGCATATGGTGCAATCCACACAGCAGTGACCAAGGAGGGATTACTCATAAAAAAGGGATCACAGCTTTCGAGGGTAATTAACCTAATGACTCTTTTCAAATGTGAACAAAACAGCTAATAACATCACAGATTCTAGGAGGAAAATAACTTAAAAGCTATTCCCAAAATGTATCTAGATTTTAGATTCAGCTGATCTAAACCCAAATAAAAGAATGCCCGGTGTAGGGATCTTGACAATTTGAGAAAAGCCTAGAGTTGGGGCAAAATAACATTGTAGTTAGGAGGATGGATTCTGGAGTTAGATAAGGGATGAATCGCATCTCTGCTAATTACTTCACACCAGTTTCTTCCCCTCATATAAAATGAAGCCAGTAAGAGTAGCATTCTCATGAATTAAGGTGTTATATTACTCAACCATTAAACACGAAATATTGCCATTTGTAAGAATGTGTCTGGAGCTAGAGAATCTTATGCTTAGTGAAATGTCAGGCTGACAAATACTGCATGATACCCTTACACATGGAATCTAAAAAGTAACACGGATGAATGATATGCAAAACAGAAATAGACTCATAGATATAAAACACAAGCTTGTGGTTGTCAAAGGAGAGAGGGAAAGGGAAATGACAAATTAGGGGTGTGGAATTAATAGATACAAACCACTATATGTAAAACAGATAAGCAACAAGGATATAGTGTATAGCAGAGTGGATTATATCCATTATCTTATAATAACCTATAATGGAATATAATCTGAAAAATACTGAATCACTTTACTGCACACCTGAAACTAATACAACATTGTAAATCAACTATACTTCAATTTAAAAACAAGAGTAACAATCTCACAGTGTGGCCATAATTACATGAAATAACACAGGAAAGTGCTTAGCACTGCATTTGGCACATAGAAAGTGCTCAGTAATCCCTAGTAATTAAACTGATGATGAAGAACTCAAGCTAACCACCCAGGGAAGGTCCTTAAGCTGAACCAAGGAATGAAGAAGTCAAAAGCAAGTTGTCTACCATAACTCTTTAACTAGGACCTGCCCTGTTGCTTACAAAACCATTATCCTACTCACTAAAAGCTCAGGACAAACATAACCTACATTTTCACAGATGTTTCAGGAACACTTACTAGCATGTAAAAGGCTCTCAGTGCAGCCTGAATTAAAACCAACTAAATCAAACATTAGCCTTAATGAGCCAAAGTGAAAAGGCAAGTTAGTTTATGTATTACATTGAGTTCCCCACTCTGAGCCTAAATTTTTAAAACTGAAATATAGTTTATTTACAATGTCAATTATTGCTGTATAGAAAAGTGATTCAGTTATACATATACTGTTGTTGGGCTGTTCAGTCACTAAGTCATGTCCAACTTTTTGTGAACTCATGGACTGCAGCATGCCAGGCTTCCCAGTCCTTCACTATCTTCCAGAGTTTGCTCAAATTCATGTCCGAGTCACTAATGCCATATAGCCATCTCATCCTCTGCCACCTTCTTCACCTTTTGCCTTCAATCTTTCCCAGCATCGGGGTCTTTTCCAATGAGTTGGTTCTTGACATCAGGTGGCCACAGTATTGGAGCTTCAACTTCAGCATCAGTCATTTCAGTGAATGTTCAGGACTGATTTCACTTAGGACTGACCAGTGTGATCTCCTTTCTGTCCAAGAGACTCTCAGGAGTCCTCTCCATCACCACAACTGGAAAGCATCAATTTTTTGGTGCTCAGCCTTCTTTATGTCCAACTCTCACTCCTGCATATGACTACTGGGAAAACCATAGCTTTGACTCTATGGGCCTTTCTTGGCAAAGTGATGTCTTTGTTTTTTAATACACTGTCTAGGTTTATCATAGCTTTCCTTCCAAGGAGAATCTTTTAATTTCATGGCCGCATACATTCTTTTTATTATTCCTTTCCATTATGGTTTATCATAGGATATTGAACATAGTTCTCTGTGCCCTACAGTAGGACCTTACAGCTTATTCATTCCATATATAAAAGCCTACATCTATTAACCCCAACCTCCCACTCCATCCCTTTCCCAAGCACCTTCCCCTTGGCAACCACCAATGAGTACTCTATGTCTGTGATTCTGCTTCCATTTCATAAATAGGTTCACTTGTCTTATTTTAGATTTCACATATAAGTGATATTGTATGTTATTTGTCTTCCTCTTTCTGATTTATTTCACCTAGCATGATAATCTCTAGGTCCATCCATTTTGCAGCAAATGACATTATTTCATTATTTTTAATGGCTGAGTAATACTCCATCATATAGCCATACTGTATTTTTATCCATTCATCTGTCAATGGACCCACAGTGGCTACACTAACTTATATTCCCACCAACAGTATATGGGAGGGTTCCCTTTATCTCCACATCCTCTCAAGCATTTGTTATTTGTAGACTGTTTAACAATGGTCATTCTGACTGGTGTGAGGTGGCACCTCTTTGTAGTTTTGATTTTCATTTCTCTAATAATTAGAGAAATGTTGAGTATCTTCCTGTGTCTATTGGCCATCTGTATGTCTTCTTTAGAGAAATGCTTATTTAGGTCTTCTGCCCATTTTGGGGTAAGACTGTCTGTTTTCTCATTGTTGAATTGTATGAGTTATTTGTATATTTTGGAAATTAAACACTTGTCAGTTGCATCATTTGAAATATTTTCTCCCATTCTGTAGGTTGTCTTTTTGCTTTATTTACGATTTCCTTTGCTGTGCAAAGGTTTGCAACTTTGATTAGGTCCCATTTGTTTATTTTTTGTTTTATTTGTATTGCTTTGGGGCTTCCCAGGTGGTGCAGTGGTAAAGAATCTGCCTGCCAGAGACACAAGAGACACTGGTTCAATCCCTGGGTCCAGAAGATCCCCTGGAGAAGGAATTAGCAACCCACTCCAGTATTCTTGCCTAGAAAATTCCACAGACAGAGGAGCCTGGTGGGCTACAGTTGTACTTGCAGAGTCGGACACAACTGAGCAACTGAGCGCAATGTGGGAGACTGCCCTAAGAAAACATTGGTACAATTTATGTCAGAGAAGGTTTTGCCTATGTTCTCTTCTAGTAGTTTAGGGTGTCATGTCTTATGTTTAAGTCTTCAGCCGTTTTGAGTTTTATTTTTGTGAATGGTGAGAGGGTATGTTCTAACTCCATTGATTTACAGGCAGCAGTCCAATTTTCCCAGCACCACCTGATGAAGAAACTGTCTTTTCCCTAGTGTATATTCTTGCCTCCTTTGTCAAAAATTAACTGACCATAGGTGTGTGGGTTTCTTTCTGGACCCTCTATTCTGCTCCATTGATTCATTTGTCTGTTTTTGTTCTAATACCACACTGTTTTGATTACTGTAGCTTAGCAGTATTTTCTGAAGTCTGGGAGGGTTATGCCTCCTGATTTGTTCTTTTTTTTCTAGGATTGCCTTAGCAATTCTGGGTCTTTTATGGCTCCATATGAATTTTAGGATTATTTCTTCTAGTTCTGTGAAAAATGTGTGAACCTCAATTTTGTCACCTATAAAATGGGGATTATTCATTTTCACAGTGCTTTATAAGTATTCAATGGGATATTCTGCAGGTTAAAAAGTACCTAGAGCAGTATCAGACACTTTAGATACTCAATAAATTTTGACTATTATTACTATTATTTAATATCCCATCATAAGGGCATTCAAATATGTGGATCTGCCCACAGGCACCACATAAAATAATTTCTGCATAATCCAGCTTATTTCCACAGTTCTCAAGATTCTTGAGTATTGAGTTACCTTCCTCTCCACCCTCTACAATTTAGTATCATATTCTCTTGCCTAAATTGTTTTTGAAACACACTGCCAGGTATTTCTCTAAAAGGAAGTTACTCACTAATATAAAGACTAGAACCACAAAGGGTTTCTTCCACATTTCCTTGTACCAGCATTTTGGGCACAGGCATATTTCTTTTAATCCTACTTAAGTATTACAGCCTGTGCTGGGCCTTGGGCTGGTACAATTTACTTGACCAGGCTGGTCTTAATACCCTTCAGGGTAATCATCGCTGAAGTTAAAAGAAACCTCCATGAGAGCTCTGTCCACAACACTTAGCTTCAGTTCAACTTTGTAAAAGTAAGAAAAGTATCTTCTGGCCCTTTTAAAAGCATCTGAATTCATACAGGTTCAAAACTCAGCACTATTATTTGATTCCTTTTCCTTGCTGCCATATTCAGTCATCAGATCTTGTCACTTCTATTTTCATAATATTTCTTGAATCCACCTCCTTTTCCCCATCCCAACCACCACACCTTCAATCAAGTCTTTATTATATTGCAAAAAACAATGTACAAGTGTCTTAATCTGCCCTATCTCAAGATCCCAGCACAGCGGAAAAAAAAAAAAAAAACAAAAAACAAAAAACAGACAAAAAAACTTTTGTAGCTCTTAGTTCTAAAAGAGGAACAAAAAAGTCAAAACCAGAATGGGGTGAGGGGAAATGCCCCTGCTAATACATACATCCTGGAGGATTACAGGAAACAGTCAAAACTTGGTCCCTATTACAAAGGGAAGGTCCCTATTGCACTTCTGGGAAGTGGCCAGAATGAGTCTAGAGTCAATGGGACAGAACAGGAAAGGCTGAATCCTATCTGGCCACCATGGTCCCATTCAAGAGAAAGCTGACATGAGTTGTCAAGGCCCAAATATTAAAGTAGGGAACTGTCCTTCAGAATCATGTCTTGCTTTTAATTTTCCCAGGCAACTCTTCTGAAAGCCTTAAGGGGCACACCTCATAGTCATAGGCCATAATCCTCTGTATCCTGGTTTGACAAGTTTCATTTGACATGTTGTTACAAGACCATGTTAATTCCTTCGTAAAAACCTTCAACAGTTCCCCATTGCCTAGAAGAATAACCACCGAGACTGGCACCAAAGGCCCTGTGATCTGGCTCCAGCTCTCTTTTACTTCCCACCTCTCCTACTCAAACTAACGCTTCTCATCCCCAGTACATGGCCATGCCTTCACCCCTCCTTTCTCCCTTACTTCAAGCCCAGGTGGCAATCCCAGCCCAAACACTCACCTTCTTTTGTATTCTCCCAAAAATATACCACTTTTGCTACAGCTGTTTAAATACAGCTTATCTCTCCTCCAAGTATATACTTTTATTTGTGTACTCAGCAAATATTTGTTGAATGAATGAAAGAATAGCTAAGTAAATATTTGAGTAAAGTAAATTACAGTGCATCATAATCATGAAATCTATGCCAGGACCCTAAGAAAGGAGTAAGGTCCAGTTCTCAGTTTGACTACTTATTATTAAAAATATGTATTCTTACACAAGCTTCCTGGGTCAGGAAGGTAACCTGGAGTAGGAAATGGCCACCCATTCCAGTATTCTTGCCTAGGAAATCCCATGGACAGAGAAGCCTGGCAGGGCTCCATGGGATTGCAAAGAGTTGGACATGACTGAACACACACATGCATGCATGCACACACACACAGGCATGCACACACACACGCATGCACACACACACATCTATGCACACACACACACAAACACACACATACTCTTACACAGCCTACAGTCCATGAGGGGCCCTCGGTTAGCCAGTAGCAACCTTTTCCAGTTGTTGGGTCTGGTCAATGGAGTAACAGAGGAAAAGGACATACCTGAAGAATTGCTGAACCAGAACGAGCAGAAGCAGGAGCAGGGGGAGGATTATGAAGATGTCAACACTGACCAGGAAAGTGTTGATGAGGAAGGTGATTTAAAAAAAGCTCAGACACGTCCCCTCCTGAAGAGGCTCGCAAGGCACTGCCTGAGGAGTCTCAAGCAGCTGAGCAGTCTACACCATCTGCGTCTTGGATAAAATGACTGAAGAGAAAGATAGTGCTTATGACTTCAGTACAGACTATGTTTAATACATCCTGTCCTGTAGGGGTTTTTGTGTTGGTGGTGGTTTTTAACATTGTGAGCAGACTGCTGACCTGTTCTCTGGTCAGGTGTGATGTACTGGTGTGATGTACCAGTTTGTTAACAGGATCACATAAGCTATGTAAGTTTTGTGAGGATGTATACAATGATTGCTGTGGTTCGGTCGCTCAGTTGTGTCCAGCTCTTTGCAACCCCACGGGCTGCGGCACGCCAGGCCTCCCTGTCCCTCACTATCTCCCAGAGTTTGCTCAACTTCATGTCCATTGAGTCGGTGATGCTATCCAACCATTTATATATAATGATATATTCATTATATCAACCATATATAATGATATATTCATTTAAAAGAATCAACCGACTTTTAAAAACTGCACTCTCATAGCATAATTCCTGTCTCTTATACACATCTTTCTGCATNCATGGGTTAATTCTGTTTAAGCTTTTAGATCAATTTTGTCCCCGAAATTATATATGGGGAATTAAGTGAAAACAAAAGCTTTTCTTGGTTTGTGTGTTTTTCTTGACCAGTTTATAGAAATGGGAAATATGCAAAGGCCTAGATAAAACTTATATGAAGTCTGAAGAACCTGACAGATTTGTATATATTCTCATTCAGCTGCTGCTAAGTTGCTTCAGTTGTGTCCGACTCTGTGTGACCCCATAGACAGCAGCCTATCAGGCTTCTCTGTCCCTGGGATTTTCCAGGCAAGAGTACTGGAGTGGGTTGCCATTGCCTTCTTCATACTCTCATTCTAGAAGGTTCTTTATCAACATTCTAGTCTTGAAGTAGTTTATCTCAATTCTACCATTTATCAATAGCTTTCTTCCTTGAAAGATACTGTTTCTCATGGATTATTCCTAGTTCCTCCATCATTCCCAGGATCAAAACAACTATGGTATATTAAAATATCTTCTCTGAAATATTCATATTCCACCCTGTTTCAATTACTTTGAGAAAAGTAGTTCAGGAGTTACAGTAAGATACAGAAAATCCAAACATTACTTTTGCTATATCTTCTTACTTTTTTTCAATTATTTTTTAAATAGTTGAGATTATAACGTTTTGTATCTAGTTCTACTTNCCCTGTTTCAATTACTTTGAGAAAAGTAGTTCAGGAGTTACAGTAAGATACAGAAAATCCAAACATTACTTTTGCTATATCTTCTTACTTTTTTTCAATTATTTTTTAAATAGTTGAGATTATAACGTTTTGTATCTAGTTCTACTTGCTTAACATTTCACCTTTGGTTTTTCCTATATTACCCTCCCAAATCATAATTTTCAGTGTTACATTTCTATTGTTACTTGAAACAGAAAAATACAGAAATTAAAAAAATAATAATAATAAGTTCCTGTGAACAAGGTGGCTGTTTCCTGGAAACTGAGGCAAATTCAGGAATGAGAAAAGGGTTAACTAGGCCTTTGGCACACTTTTGTCAGATCTGTTGTGGTTTCAGGTGAAGATTAATTTGAGAGAATGAGAAAAGTCTCTCTGAAAATAAAATATTTTTAATATTTATAAAACAGTATAATAATATCTAGTATTTGCCCCAGAATTTCTCAGATTATAAAAGTTTAAAATATTAATGAATTATAACATCTGCTTTAGTTTCAGGTTTCTAAGCACCATCACTTTGCACTGTAGGGTAAAGAAATCAGAAACCCCAATTCACAATGCAAGGTGCAAAAAGCTAATTACACAGAATAATGCCCAAGGACTCTTTCTTTCTTCTAGGAAATGCCTTAGAGAATTGGGATAAATTGGATTCTCCATAATGGAACTAAATGATGTTTTATCTTTTAAGCACATTTATTATTGGAACTTGAGTGAAAGGTTTTTTTAGACTCTAATACAAAAATTCTTCATGGGCAGCGTTGATGCCAACAGGTCCCTGTACCCTACCTGGCAGAAACTCTACTCTGAGTTAGAGATGAGACACATAAACTAACTTAAGTTCTCTGTGATTCACTGCAGGTATTCAGAAGAGAAACACATATTTGCATTCTCAAGAGCTTATATTAAACATATGAGTCTTGCTAGGACCCTCCCTGGACTATGGATAGAAAGCAGATACACTTAGGAACAAATAATAGAATAGTTTCCTCATTTCCAAAACTGACACTCATAGAAATTCTGAGTGTACTTGCCCTTGGACTGTTAAAGACTCACTTTTTTTCCCAATCCCTATTCTAAAAGCAGGCACCATATCTTTAATATGGCCACAAAGCTTAGCCCATTAAGGGCATTCAATGAGTCCACATGTATAAACAGATGCTGGATAAGGGGTCAGGCACCAACACCAGTTGGTGAGGCAGAAGTGAAAGCAGTATTTTCTACAAATGATCACAGCCACTAAACTAAATTAAGGTTTCCATGTGCACTGTATAGTTAGTAGAACAATGCTATTTAGTAGAACAATACTTGAACAGGTTAGTATGAGAGAAATGAGAGGGGCTATCTATGGGAGGAAAGTGAAAGTGAAGTCGCTCAGTCATGTCCGACTCTTTGCGACCTCATGGACTGCAGCCCACCAGGTTCCTCTGTCCATGGAAATTTTCAGGCAAGAATACTGGAGTGGGTTGCCATTTCCTTCTCCAGAGTATCTTTCTAACTCAGGGATTGAACCTGGGTCTCCTGCATTGCAGGCAGATGCTTTACTATCTGAGCCACCATGGAAGCCCTTAATCTATCATTTTAAAAGTTACAATCACCTACTACCTTACTCTATGGAAAAATAAAAACCCTACTGTAGTCAGCCATTCCAGAGAATAGTGTAGGATCTTAAGTCTGGTCTCCTCTTTTTTAGAGAAAGAAACAAGTCATAGTGTTAGAAAAACAAATATATGCCCATACTTGTGTACACACATTTTTAACCATAATTAGATGGACGATAACTTTAAATTTTCTTCCATTTCATTTGGGAAAAGTGCTTGGAAATTTTCAAGATTATTTTGCCATTACTTCACAGCATGCCTCCAATTTCCTCATGACACATTTGATGAGAACAAATCTTGTTTATTTTGCCACTTCTCTAAACTATCTAATCTCCCCTTAGGAAGTTGCAGATTGGCTATTTTTTTTTTTTTTTAACAAAAAGGAGAGGAATATGAAAAAGAATACTAAGCCAATCTGACCCATCTACTTTTTCAGAAAGCATCACAAAATTATGAATTTAGGAAGAATATTAATATTTCACCCATTAAACAATCTTGAAGAAAATATAAAACTAAAATGCAG
>SJYV01054305.1:116804-191089 GCA_006410875.1 Neotragus pygmaeus
TATAAACAGATGCTGGATAAGGGGTCAGGCACCAACACCAGTTGGTGAGGCAGAAGTGAAAGCAGTATTTTCTACAAATGATCACAGCCACTAAACTAAATTAAGGTTTCCATGTGCACTGTATAGTTAGTAGAACAATGCTATTTAGTAGAACAATACTTGAACAGGTTAGTATGAGAGAAATGAGAGGGGCTATCTATGGGAGGAAAGTGAAAGTGAAGTCGCTCAGTCATGTCCGACTCTTTGCGACCTCATGGACTGCAGCCCACCAGGTTCCTCTGTCCATGGAAATTTTCAGGTAAGAATACTGGAGTGGGTTGCCATTTCCTTCTCCAGAGTATCTTTCTAACTCAGGGATTGAACCTGGGTCTCCTGCATTGCAGGCAGATGCTTTACTATCTGAGCCACCATGGAAGCCCTTAATCTATCATTTTAAAAGTTACAATCACCTACTACCTTACTCTATGGAAAAATAAAAACCCTACTGTAGTCAGCCATTCCAGAGAATAGTGTAGGATCTTAAGTCTGGTCTCCTCTTTTTTAGAGAAAGAAACAAGTCATAGTGTTAGAAAAACAAATATATGCCCATACTTGTGTACACACATTTTTAACCATAATTAGATGGATGATAACTTTAAATTTTCTTCCATTTCATTTGGGAAAAGTGCTTGGAAATTTTCAAGATTATTTTGCCATTACTTCACAGCATGCCTCCAATTTCCTCATGACACATTTGATGAGAACAAATCTTGTTTATTTTGCCACTTCTCTAAACTATCTAATCTCCCCTTAGGAAGTTGCAGATTGGCTATTTTTTTTTTTTTTTAACAAAAAGGAGAGGAATATGAAAAAGAATACTAAGCCAATCTGACCCATCTACTTTTTCAGAAAGCATCACAAAATTATGAATTTAGGAAGAATATTAATATTTCACCCATTAAACAATCTTGAAGAAAATATAAAACTAAAATGCAGAAACCAAAAAAAAGAAAATTCCCTTTGCTCCTTTTGAGTCTAATTATGGGTATTGATTTTATGCACATATTTTATCAGAGGCTCTCAGATTCCAAAATCCTAAAAGTAATATTTTCTTTGAGACTTCAACCATACAAATAAACATAGCATGTACATTAAAAGAAGTCAGGCCAGACTTTAACCAGGCAANTGCTCCTTTTGAGTCTAATTATGGGTATTGATTTTATGCACATATTTTATCAGAGGCTCTCAGATTCCAAAATCCTAAAAGTAATATTTTCTTTGAGACTTCAACCATACAAATAAACATAGCATGTACATTAAAAGAAGTCAGGCCAGACTTTAACCAGGCAACAAGCTTAGTAATCACTAAGTGATTCCCCTTCCAGAAGGTTCTCTGGTGTCTCGTCCAGATTCTGTTTTATTTTCCTAACTATGTCCTTTTTTTTAAATTTTATTCCACTTTTCTTCTTCCTGCACAGAATGATTTTTGCCTGAAATGCCTTCTGTTACAGGTTTAACTTCTTCTCTTCAAGAATCTATGCCAATAATGTAAAATAAGAGGTAGAAAACTATGTCTGAGACACAGATACACTTGCGTTTTGTTAGTCTGAAAAGACAGGTAACAATAAGGAATGGACTCTGCTAGAAAATTAAAGGTGGCATTGGTAGGTTTGGGAAATTTGGCGAAAATTTTGCAAACTATTCAACATTTTCAACATTCATGACTTTTTGAAACTATTTACAAGGCAGATAAAGTACTCATTATGGAAAATTATTTCAGCATGCTCTTTCTTAACCTCACATGAATTTCAAAACTGTCAAAATGATTCTGACTCCTGTCCACTTAGGATTCAGTCAAGCATTGGGTCCTCTGAATACAATTTTCTTAATGATAGCTCAAACACTTCCAATTTTGCTTTTTTGCCAACCTAACAATTGCCAGCCAGTATATCAGTTAATCACTAAATTTGAAAATTCTTGAGTGATTACACCAGTGAAAAATTAACTGAAAGCTATTGCATGTGATGCTCTAAAAACAGAAACAGAAAAACTCCACCAAAAACCCCAACAGTACTATGGAGATTGCACCAGGTTATATATTTTTAGTACTAGGTTATTTAAATCACCCATTTTTCTATAGGAATTGCTCTTCCATAAAGTGAGTTCTCATGGTGCTTAATAAACGTGGTTCAGTTCAGTCGCTCAGCCATGTCCGACTGTTTGCGACCCCATGAATCACAGCACGCCAGGCCTCCCTGTCCATCACCAACTCCCAGAGTTCACTCAGATTCATGTCCATCAAGTCCGTGATGCCATCCAGCCATCTCATCCTCGGTCGTCCCCTTCTTCTCCTGCCCCCAATCCCTCCCAGAATCAAAGTCTTTTTCAATGAGTCAACTCTTCGCATGAGGTCGCCAAAGTACTGGAGTTTCAGCTTTAGCATCATTCCTTTCAAAGAAATCCCAGGGCTGATCTCCTTCAGAATGGACTGGTTGGATCTCCTTGCAGTCCAAGGGACTCTCCAGAGTCTTCTCCAACACCANAAAACTGACCTTTTCCAGTCCTGTAGCCACTGCTGAGTTTTCCAAATTTGCTGGCATATTGAGTGCTGCACTTTCACAGCATCATCTTTCAGGATTTGAAATAGCTCAACTGTAATTCCATCATCTCCACTAGCTTCAAATTGACATTCATTGAATGAGCCACTGATTATAGCTTTCAATTCAATCCCATCAGCTTTAGACCTGGAGAGAATTCTTTACAAACTCCAATAATATATTGGTAGGAAATCTTAGTTTTTGATGTGGTTGAATGTTTCCCCTTCTTTTGACATCTTCATCTGGATTTTATTTTCGGAATTTAAGAGCCTCTTAGGGCCAATAACCTGATGTCTTTTTTTCTCCTCCATGAAAATAATTTCCTGCAGATCCATTTCTCCAAGCCTCTGAACTTCTATTGACTGTTAAGAGCTTCTACTATTGATGTACAGGTCAGAGTTTCACCTTGCAATAGAAAGGAAATCTCCCTGTTTTCATCAACAGTTCCTCAACCATCCTTTTCCTTCATATTGTGACAAGCTAAAGGTTAATAATGAAATATAAAGCAACCTTCTCCTGAAGCATTTTGCTTAGTATTTAGAGAGGGCAAATCCCCAGGGTAAGGATGAGAAAGGTCCCCAGGCAGTAGAAGCAGTTTATTCATGTTCACTGAGGAGCTCTTTTTGATTTTGGGTTTTTAGGTAGCCTGACCTTCCAAAAACTGAAGTTCCATGCTATGATAGAAATCACCAAGTAAAACATTTTACTAGTCTAGCAAACTGAATCTATGTAAGTGCCTTTTGTATGAAGCATGTCTGTTATTCTCTGTATTCTGATGCTTTGACATCGAGCCTTGCTGACCTTGGAGGGACTAACCTTACCAGGGCTAGCCAATTCCTAGAGACAGTGAACAAATGACCAGTGCGCACACCTTTCAAATGCAAACCAATCTATCCAGAGCCCTTAACCTCAACAGAGCCTTTAATCAGCGTTTACATTCTGGGCCATCATCTACTTGCCCCAAGGACCACAGGTTCAGGTACTGAACGACTAGGGACAGACTCTATGCCCCGGAGCCCATTGAAATGATCCAAATGAGCCAATTTTAAGTTTGCTTATTGTGCCAGACCCATTCCTTCCTGCAGAAGTCACAATAAAGGCTCTTGTTCACAACTTTCCCTCTTCCTCTGCCTCCTGACCAACCCAACTCTTCCCTAGAGAGCCCTCCCCACCATGTTGCGGTGTTTCCCCCCTTCTTGGCATCTGTAAACATAATAAACTATCTTTTCAGTGGCAGTTGTCTCTGACCTGGAGGCCTCCCCATACTCATAAAGGATAATAACATCTTTTATTTGGCAACATGGTACAGCTTACTGGATCTTAGTTCCTCAGCCAGGGATTGAACCCAGACCCTCATCAGTGAGAGTGCAGAGTTCTAACCACTGTACCACCATGGAATTCCCCAAACCTATGTTTTAAAGCACCTTTGAATGGCAGAATTAAAACTAGTTTAGCCTCTTCCTTCATGTTTATCCCTCAAAGTTGATGAAGCAAAAGAATAAGTTAGACATAGGAGTCATAGGTGCTGCTGCTGCTGCTGCTAAGTCGCTTCAGTCGTGTCCAACTCTGTGCAACCCCATAGATGGCAGCCCACCAGGGTCCCCTGTCCCTGGGATTCTCCAGGCAAGAACACTGGAGTGGGTTGCCTTTTCCTTCTCCAATGCATGAAAGTGAAAAGTGAAAGGGAAGTCGCTCAGCCGTGTCCGACTCCTAGCGACCCCATGGACTGCAGCCCACCAGGCTCCTCCGTCCATGGGATTTTCCAGACAAGAGTACTGGAGTGGGGTGCCATTGCCTTCTCCGGTCATAGGTGCTAGGACAGGGAGAAAAGAGAAAAAGAAGATCCCAGAGCTACTTTGAACTCCAGTGGACAGAAATCTCCCATCGGTACTCATGATTTTGATGCCTTTTCCTAAAATAAGTAGGTTCTAGAGTCATCATCAGGAGGTTAGTGAGTATTCTCCCCCTTGTCTGTAGAGCAGGAAGCAGGTAGTGGTTTAAGTGTGCTGAGGGCAATGGCCACATTTGCAGGTGGAGCGGTGTGTGCCAAGCACACTGCCATGCAGTCTGGTCTCCCTGTTGGTTCCAGCTCACTGTGTTTCCCCACACTTGATTCTGTTCACCAGTTTTCATTCTCTAACCTTTCTATTCTGACATTAAACACAGTATTTCTTTTGTTCCCATTTAATTCTTTTTTTTTTTTCAAATTGAATTTTCCCAAGTGCTTAAATTAATGCATGGCTTTAAGAAGTAATTATTTTTTCCTTCCTTGCAGTGTCAGTGGTGCTGACAAGGAACCCAGCTCAGCTCTGGCAGATGAGCAGGCTTGTTAGCACTGGCTTCGGCTTGGCACGGAGAGGACAAGGTCACTAATAAACAAAGTTCCTTTTTATTTTAATTCCTTTGCTGTTAAATGGACTATTCTTTCATCAAGCTCCTGCTTTTGTTACTCTAAGCTCTTGGTGAATTTCATGATAAAATTCTTCATGAAATTCATCAATTATTCCATGCCTAAGTTCTCTTCAAAAACTAAATGCAAATGTGATTAGAAACTGATTGAGACCCTCTTGATTTTTTAAAATTGGTTACATACAAACATTTAAACAATGAATATTAATTGAATGTTTATGGCTGGGCACTGTTCTTAGTAATAGGTATGCATCAGTGAGCAAAATAAAGTTCCTTCTATCATCATTTGAATTTAAGATCATTTCACCATAGTGTTGACTAACAGTGCAAAGAAGAAATGTTGCCAAAAATATAGAGATAAAAATCTATAAATCCAACCTTTTCTACCTAAATTGATCTGGAAAGATTAGTATATTCCAACAATTTGGCTTTCCAGACAGGATAAGGCAGAAGAACACTTGTCCAAGATATGACTGGAACAGACTCAGATCCCTGGGTCAGGGTGGAAAGGATGGGTTTTTTAAATTCCCAAATGTTGGCTAGATTCTGCTAAATCTAGTTTCAGTCCCATGAATACTAAACTCCACTAATGAATTAGTGCAGCTGCCATACATAGTCTGGTAGTAGGTAGGCTGTCTGTCTGAGGGTTCATTGCTCTCTGAGTCCCAGTAGGCATTTCAGTGGAAAACTGGGGGAGGCCAAGTAAGAAACTATTAGTTAAAATGTCACTTGAAACCAGCAGTGACGGATTTGGGGAGTTAGAGTTTCAAAAGCCGGTTTTTGTTTTTGTTTCCTGCAAACAGGTGATAGTCCATTCATCTTAAAAACCACATAGGCTAAAGCTACATGAGAGATGCAGACATAGAGAACAGACTTGTGGAGACCGTGGGATAAGAGTGTGGGATGAATTCAGAGAACAGCGCTGACATAGACGCACTGCCCTGTGTAAAATGTCTATCCAGTGGGAAGCTGTTATATGACACAGGGAGACCAGTTTGGTGCTCTGTGATGACCTGGAGGGGTGGGGTAGGAGTGGGGGTGGGAAGGAGGCTCAAAGGGAGGGAAATATATATGTATATTTACCACTGATTCATGTTGTTGTACAGCAGAAACCAACACAACATTGTAAAGCAATTATCTTCTCAGTTCAGTTGCTCAGTCCTGCCCAACTCCTTGTGACCCCATGGACTGCAGCATACCAGGCTTCCCTGTCCATCATTAACTCCTGGAGCTGACTCAAACTCATGTCAGTTGAGTCAGTGGTGCCATCCAACCATCTCATCCTCTGTCATCCCGTTCTCCTTCTGCCTTCAATCTTTCCCAGCATCAGGGTCTTTTCCAATGAGTCNTTTTCTTCCAAGGACTAAGCGTCTTCTAATTTCATGGCTGCAGTCACCATCTGCAGTGATTTTGGAGCCCCCAAAAATAAAGTCTGACACTGTTTCCACTACTTCCCCATCTATTTCTCATGAAGTAATGGGACCGGATGCTATGATCTTCATTTTCTGAATGTTGAGCTTTAAGCCAACTTTTTCACTCTCCACTTTCACTTTCATCAAGAGGCTTTTTAGTTCCTCTTCACTTTCTGCCATAAGGGTGGTGTCATCTGCACATCTGAGGTTATTGATATTTCTCCTGGCAGTCTTGATTCCAGCTTGTGTTTCTTCCAGTCCAGCGTTTCCCAGTAAACGTGGTAGAACCTTATAAATTTACTTCTGCTTGGAGGCCAAGCCTCACAGGTAATTCACTTGTTCTAAACTAGCATTATATGCACCAAAGGGATGAAATATGACATAAAACTGTAGATTAACTGAGACTACCTTTCACCCAACAAAAGGGATTTGAGTTCATCTGGACAGTAGTACAGACATGTCAAGGTCAACCACATTTCAATTTCCATACATTGATGAAAAGACCAAAAGTTACAGACTTCTAGAGGTGGATGGGATCATAATGGTCATTTCCAACCTTTTCCTATTTTCAGATCAAGAAATTAATTGACCCATGATCACAAAACTAGTAAGTAATAACACACATGAAAATTTACAAAAAATCTTTGTCAATATTCTTAGCAGAGTTTTTCTCTCTAATAATACTACACTGATTTTTACGGAGGAATTCAAGCATTTCATTTTGACTAATGGAGGAATGTTTGTACTCTTTTATTAAAAACCACATTGTCATGAAGCTTTGTGAAATGATCTTAAATTGAGGTAAAAAGATGTTGTTATGGTTAATTTTATGTGTCAGCTTTAGCAGGCTGTGAGATGTCCAGATATATGTTCAGACATCATTCAGGAGGGCGCCTTTGAGAGTGCTTCTGGATGAGGTTAGTATTTGTGTAAATACTGAACTGAGTAAGCTGAGTCATGAACATTGTCCTCCCCTATGTGGGTGGGCCTCATCCATTCAGTTAAAGACCTAAATAGAACAAAAAGGCTGAGGAAGAGGCAATTTCCTCCAGCCTGACGGTCTTGAGCTGGGACACTAGTCTTTGCCAGCCCCTGGCCTTACACTGAAACATCACCTCTTCCTGGCTCTCAAGGCTGACATTCAGACTGGAGCTCCAGCATCCCCTCTGGTTCTCTGACCTCAGACCTTGGGACCTGTCAGCCTCCAGAACCGCAGTGCGTCAAATTCCTTATTTAAAACATCTCTCCTGTCTCTCTCTCTCTCACCCTAATATAGATATAATTGATTGAAATACATTATTGAGTCGCAGCACAATTATCAACTTATTTCATTTAATGTATATTAAACTGTTGGGTCAACATGTTAAAAGCAATGCAAATATCTAGGGCTTCAGTGTAATGAGTTCTTAATTTATCAGTAGAATCTGCATGCCAATGTGTTTCAGAACACTCTGAAATACAGAGTCTGTATTTAAAATATTCCCTTAAGTGATTTATGAAGGAGAGTAAAAGCATTTGGCTCAGCTATATCCAATTGGCAGGGGTTGCCAGCCAGAAGGCAGAGATCCAGCAAAGCTCTGGGCACAGGAAAAACAAGTTGACCTTATCTGAGTACCCCTTAATCTCATTAAGGTGTTCCAATTAAGTGGTATCACTGTCTCAATTAAAGCTGCTGTCTCTGCTGGCTAATACCATAGAGCTTCCTGGGAAATACACTAATTAGGTAGATCTTCTTGTCTACTGACTAAGAATCTGTTTTGTACCAAATCAAGCTTAAAAGGTACTGCTATGGACCAACCCCATCATCCACAGGACATTTGAAATGTCTTCAACAAAGCTTCTCTTGTTCCTCTTGTCCCTTCTCTATTTGCTGTTATTGTTTAGTTGTGTCAGATTCTTTGCGACCCCATGGACTGTAGCCCACTATGCTCCTCTGACCATGGGATTTACTAGGCCTAATACTGGAGTACTCACTGGAGTATCCACTCCAGTATTCTAGCCATCTCCTTCGCCAGGGGATCTTCCCGACCAGGGATCAAACCCAAGTCTCCTGCATTGCAGGTGGATTCTTTACCGACTAAGCCACCAGGGAAGGCCCTAGTATCCCTACAAGAAAGCTGTTCTTTCCTGGGATGCAGGACCTTGACTAGATACCTCATATTGTGACTATCTTAGGAAGAAGCTCTGTTCCCACTCATTAGCATGGCATAATTCTTCATTTATTCAAGTCTTCTTTAATGTTCTTTGATAATATTTTGTCACTTTTATTCATAAAATTTTTTGCACATCTTTGTTAGATTTATTTCTAAATCCCAATTTCATATAGATTTTTCTTGCTATTTAATGAATTGAATCTTTTTCTTGTACATTTTCTAATTGGTTATTACTAGCTCAACTTTTATATGTTTGACCTATATCCAGGAACTTTTTAAAACTCTTTAATTAATTTATCTTTAAATTATCTTGGATTTTCTATATACTCAATCATATCTTCTACCAAAAGTTTAAAAATTCTCATTCACACTTCACATACAGTTCACACTCTAAAGATGATTAAATCCCAACATGAAGTCACATTTTAATTCTATGTGGGAATTAAATCAAATGAGCTATATCAGTTTAGAAAATGTTTTTGTGCTCCTGTTCAACAGATCTGGAAAATATATGGATAGAGTAAATTGGGTTTGTTTGCATTTTCACCCCACCTATAATTAGTTCATTATCAAATTAAAACCCTAAGATTTGTGATTCATTAAGAGTTCATTAAATTCGTGTTATTCAGTTTGAACCCCTGTACATTTTCTCAAAACTCTTCATTTTAAAATAATTTTTGTAGCCGCTGCAATGTATTCTTTTCTTAATTAAGAGATCTAGAAAAATTCAGGGTTGAAAGCAGTTTCCATGGAAATAGATAGGTATTCAATACAATAGAAATATCAATACTACAATATACAGTGCTTTCTCCTAATTTTTCTATTTTAATAGAATAATATGATATGGGGGCTGGCAGATAATAGATGAAAACAAAATCTGAAAAGCAGAATAACTTCAAAAAAAGGGCACAGATGTTGTGGTGCTAATGCCAAAGCAGGCTAAAGAGTAATTGCGTTTTACACTTGCAATTGGCTCTCCAATGCAATCCAACAAATAATTAGCTCCTTTTACATTTCAGGTCCTTTCCAAGTTCAACAACTGTTAAAGTCAAGCAAGAGGCCATGAGGTCAAGGAGCATACAACCTAGAAAAAAGAAATGACAGGTGTTGTTGCTGTTGTTGTTGTTTAGACATTAAGCCATGTCCAACTCTTGCAACTCCATGGACTGCAACCCACCACGCTCCTCTGTCCATCGGATTTCCCAGCCAAGAATACCGGAGCAGGAGCTATTTCCTTCCCCAGGAGCTGCTGCTGCTGCTAAGGAGCACCCATAGTTATATTCAAATAACTACAACATAAGGCAATGAGGAGCAGTAAAAGAAAAGCATCAAAAACATGGTTTCTAGCTTCATGAAGGAGGAATATTTGATTGGACCCTTTAAGAGTTTTTAGGTTTTCGGTGAGTAGAGATGGTGAGAATTTATCAGCTACAAACTTTCCACTACCTTAGACACTATACGGAGGTGTAGGGCCCTGCTGTTGTACAGCTGGATATCTCCCAAAATGAGATCCTTGAGCCTGGAGAGACCCATAGGAGGGATCTTTGCCCCCCCTCCTAAGTGCAGAATGTATGATAGCAAGGTTCTGATGGAAGTGTTACAGGAAGAGCTAAAGCCATGTTTCAAAGAAGTATACTAGCACTAAGGAAATAATAATAGTTAGCATCCTAAACCCTTTATGTTATTGAATTATATACCTATGTTATTAACTTATATACCTATTTTACAGATGTGGACGTTAGGGCAGAGAAGAACTGCTTATAGTTCAAGAGAAAGTAGAAATTGAGTTGTTTTGAATCCTGCACATCTCAGAAATAGAATTCTAAGAATCAAAGGAATAATTCATGTGAAACACCTGGCAAAGTGCCTGGTACATTATAAGCCCTCAATAATTAGTAGCAAATATTTGAAAAAAATGCCATTAAAAATTGTGAAATGGCTCTTCTAGCCCCCATTGGGAATCATTGGCCTTGAATGATTTATCTTTCACTCATTTTATTTTTAATTCTGTTTAATTAAATAGGTAATATTCAAGTATTCAAGATGGGAAAGATTAAGGGCAAGAGGAAAAAGGGGGCGGCAGAGGATGAGATGGTTAGATAGCATCATCGACTCAATGGACATGAGTTTGAGCAAACTCCGGGAGGTAGCGAAGGATAAGGAAGCCTGATGTGCTGCAGTCCATGGGGTCTCAAAGAGTCAGATATAACTTAGCAACTGAACAATGAATGACAATATTCAAGTAGTTCAAAAACAAAATAAAAAGAGGTATACTTTGAGATATATTCCTCCCACCTCATTCTTGTCCATTCCATTTCTGCCTATCTCTTAAATGCAATAACTTCTACTAGTTTCTAATACATCTTTCCTGTGCATGTATGTATGTATATATTCTTATTTTTAACAATTTATTACACAAAGGTTATAAATATGCAGTGTAGCGTATTTATACACTGTTTTGAAACTTGCTTTTCATTTAACAGCATATACTGAAAACTTTTCAATACTGGTACACAGAAAGTGTCCTCATTCCTTATTCCTTTTTTAAACCTGTGAATGGGCTTTCCTGGGAGCTCAGATGGTAAAGAATCCACCTGCAATGTGGGAGACCTGGGTTCAAAAGATCCCCTGGAGAAGAAAAAGGCTACCCACTCCAGTATTCTGGCCTGGAGAATTCCATCAACAGAGAAGCTTGGCAGGCTATAGCCCGTGAGGTCATGAAGAGTCAGACACGACTGAGCAACCAAGCACAGCACAGCACACAGTATCCATTATATGGATGAACCAGTTTAATTTGATGGTTCTTGAAGTGTGGGCCTTAAACCAGCCTCATCAGCGTCACTTAAAAACTCATTAGAAATGCAGATCTCAGGACCAGCCCAGACCTACTGAATCAGAAATTCTGGAAGTGGGGCTCAGCAATCTGTGTTTTGGGAAGTCCTCCAAGTAAATCTGATGCACAGTGAAGCTTAGAACCGTGGGTTTATTCTGTCCTCTACTGTTGATACTTAGTTTCCTCTGTCTAGTATATGCAATGTGCTGAAGAATCATTGCATATGTGCCTTTTGTGCAAGAATGTATATCAGAGGGTGGGAGGTGGGAGGGAGGGTCAAGAGGGAGGGAATATCTGTATAGCCATGCCTGATTTGTGTTGATGTATGGCAGAAACCAGCACGACATTGTAAAACAATTAACCTTCAATTAAAAATAAGTAAATTTTAAAAGAAAGAATGTATATTAGAATGTACATTATATAATCTCACAAAAGAAGAGTGGTAAATGGCAGTCATATATAACTAATAGTGTTTCTACTTCCTTATTACTATTTAGGTGCATCATTTCTTTGCATCATTGCAGATTTTTGTTGGCCAGCTGGTAACTAAGCTAACAGTTATAACATTGTTTCTACAAAAAGAAAAAAAAATCCAAATCATTTCCTAAATCCAAATCACTGACTTATAATTGAAGCATGTGGAGTACAGGAAGGACTGTCTAGATATGAGAAGAGAAACTGTTACTTCCACTTGGCAAAAGGGAAACATTTTAAAAGGAGATTCTCTCATGGACAAGATGGACTTCTGTGGTTGACTGAATGTAGATCAGAGGTGGACTGCTCCCATGGATGCAAATTTGACTTACTGTGCAATCATATTAGTGGCTGTCATCTCTCCGCAGTCCCTAACTATGTCACCATTTGAGGTTTTACACCAAGCACTCAGAGGGCTCATTTGGTTTCAGAACCAACACCCAAAATGAGAGACTTCTGGGGTTTCAGATATCTCTGGAGAAAGCTGGCTCAGTCTCCACATTGAGCAGATCCTCAAACCTCTCTCTTGAGCAGATCCTCCTGAACGAGGCTGGACTTACAGTGGTCAAGAATTCTGAGAGGTGTGCATCCAAATACCCATTAATTTGGTTCCATAACTTATCATTATATGATCGTAGGCAAGTTACTTTATCTCTGGGGCAGTCTCATTGAATAGACAATATTGCCATGATGAAGGTATCCTACATCTGCTCTATGTAGTACAACAGCTACTAGTCACATGAGGCTGTTCATTACTTGAAATGTGTGGCTAGTGTGACGGAGAAACTGAGTAATATTTCAGTGCAGTTAACTTTAACAACCATGGCCAGTGATGGCCATGCTGAGTAGTGTAACTCTAGACAATCTTCATATCTTCATCTCAAAAGGGGGATAAAAACCTCCTACCTCAGTGTTTTCCTTCATCTCTCTGGTCATAGGATTCTCTTCGGCTGCCTGATTTTTTTTTTTTTAATTCCATTTCCTACATCAGACCTACTGAATTGGAATGTACTCAAGAAAAAGCTAGAGATTTTGTACTTTCAATCACAAATCCAGCCGCTGAATTTGTAGAGGAAAGTTGTTTCCCCACCCCCCTCCCCTACAGTACCCAATTCAAAGCTCTCTGACATACGGTAGGGCAGTGTAGTGCTTCTAGGGGTGGGGGATATTCCAGAAGGCTGAGCGCACTTTATCAGTTTTCCTTTGTCTGTTGTAATGGAAAGAAATAGATTATACAAGGTACCTAGAATAGCCAAATTCATGAGTCAGAAAGTACATTGGGAGATGCCTGGGGGCAGGTGTTGGGGAAGGAGAATCAAGAGACAGGGTGTTTAATGGGGACAGAGTTTCAGTTTAGAAAGGTAAGATTTGGGAGATGGTTGACAGTGGGAGTTGCACAGCCATGTGAGTGTACTTGGTGCCACTGAACTGTAGAGTTAAACATGGTTAAAATAGTATGTTTTATATTATGTAACACTTACCACCATTTTTTAAAAAAGTAGTGACATGCAATTTTCTCTATTAAAAAATTAAAAAGAAAGGACTAGAACAATATAAGCCAAAGATCTCTTAATGGATTGCTTTAAGGCTGGATAATCTTGATTTTATTTGATGAGATAAATTATTTTGGAATTTGGTGGAGGAAGTTGGAATAGGGAGGTAAGAGAAAACTATTAATGTGTCATTATCACACCCAGATAACTTGCAAAACAGATGCAAAAAAAGGGATGAGGAGAGAAGCAGAAAGAAAAATCTTTTATAACAAAAAGCTTCTTTAATGTCAAAGCTGTTAACTTCATGAAACAGAGAAAAGAAGGATCTCAGTAGGATTAAAAAGTGGCTTTTTGGCAAATGGGTTGCATTCTAGTTCAGTCCTAGATCTGCTGCTGCTTCAAGGAGTACATTATATAACCACCACAGGGAATTCTGAAATTTCAATATAGTTCCAGAAATCTGTAAGCATTCCCAAGTTGCATATGTAGAATTAATCTGCTCATTTACATTCCTTTAGAGAACATAACGACATTCTTTTAGAGTACTTGAAGCTCTCCTAATAGAAGATACAAACAGTACAGAAAAGTTTGGTACTTGTAGAAGCAGAAACATCATAAGCCAATAAATGTGTCTGTTATGACTCTGTGGGTTCTTTTCATCAAGCAAACTGATCTGGAATCTCATAAATAGATACCTTTGTGTCTGCTTTACTGTGGATACATGGAAATGGGAATAAAAGATGATAATTAGAGAAAGAAGAAAGCTACGACGAGGTAAATAAATATATATGTGTAAAACTAAAAGAAACTCAGGTTGGGAACTTAACTTGAATTTCCATTAAAATTTTCATTTTATTATAATGTGTATATTACAGCATTAGGCTAACTGCAAATTTCAACTTTTACTACTACAGTAGATGGAAGAAAACATAGCTATGAGAAAAAGTGTAGAACAATTCATTAATTCTTCTTTATTCCTTTAAATAATTGATTTATGTTAAAAACCAAATAAAGTAGATATACTTTGGTCTAAAGCTTTAAAATAAGGATTTTTTTTAAGCAAAATGTTTAATTTCCAAGATTGGAGGTTTTCTGTTCCATCTAATATAATAAAATATAAATATTTTGTATAATAATAATAAAAATAAATATTTTTTCCTGAATGAATGAACATATGAATGAACTGGGTAAGGGTGAAAACACTGCACTTTTGCCCACAACAGCCTCTCCTCCTTCTTCCTCATTCATGCTCTTCTCTCTCTCTTATTTCTTGATGTGGACCATTTTTAAAATCTTTATTGACTGTGCCACAATATTGCTTATGTGTTATGGGATTGGGCTTTTCTTGTTTTTGGTTTTTTGGGCCTCAAAGCATGTGGGATCTTAGCTTCCAACAAGAGACTAAACCCACGCTCCCTCTGTATTGGAAGGTGAAATCTTAACCACTGGACTGCCAGGGAAGTCCTTCTCTTTTTTTCCTTTAAACAGAATATTTTACTATTCATCTCTGGCCCCTCAGGCACTTGCCCCTCTGGATTCTCCCAACCTCTAGCTGCCTCCAAGCTCAGCTTCCTGCACTACCTGTCCTAGAGCTCTAGGATACCACTCTAATACCACAGTCAAGAGTATCTTTTATTTCCTTACTCCTAACTAACTTCAACAATCTGCCACATCCATGTGTAGCCCTGGATCAACTCTTCTGCCCATTTTCCCAGCTGCTTCTTGCAGGCTTCCCAGCAGTACAGAGGACATCACAAAGCCATGCACTTTTAGCTTCAGCATAAAAAAAAAATNACTCACAAACTACCTCATAAGGAAAATAAGGTTGCATTTCTTAAAGATACTCCTAATAAGTTATTTAAAATAGTGTTTTTACTGAAGTATAACATACATGTAAAAAAGTGAACAAATCATAATTGTAAGTATCAATTAATTTTCACAAAGTGAACAATGCCATATAATAAACACACAGATCAAGAAATAGCACTTTTTAGCACCCCATGTATTACCTTCCCAAAGGTAACCAAACCCTCAAATCACAAAACAGTACTCTCTTTCTCTGAAGGAGGGTGTATTCCTGCTCCCAAATTTTGTTCAGATGTCAAAATTAATGATGTCACACATATACCAAGATGATATGAGAAGGTTTATTACATTCTGAGGCTTTCTGAGGAGAGTAGGGAAGGCCTCCCAAGTTGCTCTAAAATTGGCTTGAGTGATCAAGAAAAGGAGACTGGCCTCAGATGTTTATGGTAGTCAAAGGATGGGGCCAGAGTGAGTGTTCTCTCATGTGAGAAGGCACCTGAATGTTTTGGATCTCCCACTGATGTCAAAGAAAGGAGCTCCCAAGATTTTTTTTTTTAAATTCAGCTTATGCACATGTGCAACAGAAGAGAAAGAGGAGTGGTAAGGTTTAAAAGATATCAGCAGTCCTACATCAAAAAATGGAATCAGGCTTTTTATTACATGCAGACAACCTATACTTATTTCTTGCTTGTGCTGCATGTCCATCATGGGCTGAGTGGAGCCTCTGGTCCATGACATGTTTACACTTAGGCTGTCAGGCAACCATTATCTGGAACATTGCTAATCACTTTAATGGGGGGAAAAAGCCAATCTTACACTAAATTGTAAAGCTTCTGCTGGAAAGTGACATGTGTCACTGTACTTAAATTTCATTGGCCAAATCAATTCATCTGGATGCAAAAGGGTAAGAGGAGTACAGTCTACCATGTGTTTAACAGGAGGAGAACCAGAAACAATGTTGAAATACACTGTTGTTACCATAGGTGGATCTTAAGGGATGAGTAGGGTATTGACAGGTAAAGGAAGAACTATGTTGACACTGAAGGAATAACATGAGCAGGGATGTGGAAGGGTAGATGGTGTGGCCCAACTAGAGATTGCTGAAAATGAACATGTGAGAGATGAGATTAGAAAGAAAGGTTCAGTTTAGCAATAAAAAGCTTTGAAAATTAAGTATCTTGGGCTTTTAGCACTGGATAGAATGAAATATTTTGAGGCTATTGAACGTGTATTTTCAATAAGAATTTACACAAATAAAAGTCAGGAAGTTATTGTAATAGAGACGAGTAGATCGAGGTCTGAACTAGAACAGTGGCTGTGGGAATAGGAAAGTGGAGCCTGGGGTCTTTGGCGGTCCAATTGGACATGAGGTGAGAAAGAATAGTGAAAATTATACCATTTTCTTCTATCCTGGATGACTGGAAGAATGGTGGAGACATTTCTAGGGCACAGAGGACAACATGGGGTGAATTACTAAATTTGCTTCTGAAAATGCCAAGTTTAATATAATGCAAGGGCATTGCTATAGAGTGCATGTTTGTGTCCTCCCCCTCAAATTTATATGTTGAAATTCCAGTGCCCACTATGATGGTCTCAAGAGATGGGACTTTTGAGAGATGATTAGGTCAGGAGGGTGAGGCCATTATAAATGGGATTAGTACTTTCAAAAAAGAAGTTCCAGAGAGTTCCTTTACCCCTTATGCCACGTGAGGAAGNGAAATTCCAATGCCCACTACGATGGTCTCAAGAGATGGGACTTTTGAGAGATGATTAGGTCAGGAGGGTGAGGCCATTATAAATGGGATTAGTACTTTCAAAAAAGAAGTTCCAGAGAGTTCCTTTACCCCTTATGCCACGTGAGGAAGCAGAGAGAAGATGACTGTTTATGAACCAGAACGTGGGTCTTCAGAAGCAGACACAGAATCTGCCAGTGCCTCCATCTTGGACATTCCGTCATCCAGAGCTGTTGTTTCTAAATAAGTCACTAAATCTACGGCATTCTGTTACAGTAGCCTGAATGGTCTAAAACTGACATCCAAGTGTAGAGAACCACTCAAAAATTTTTGTCTAGCACCTAGAAAAAGAAAGAGGACTAGACTTACAGATTCTCAAGCCAACATCAGATAAGACACATTGATGAAGTTGCCCAAAAAGAGACTGTAAAGTTAGAAGAGAAGAAGAACTTTAGAGAACATCTACATTCAGGGAGCAGGAAGAACATAAAGAATGCTAGAAAAGAAAGCCAAGAAGAATCTGTCAAATAAAGAAGGAGCACACGCTTCAGGAACAGAGCCAGCAGAGGTAAAGGGGAGCGACTTACAGTGTGTGATGCTGCCGACAGGACGCGCAGGAGGAACATCAGCAAAGACATGTTGAAAGGTGATGAGTGACTTGGGAAAGTAGTTTCATTAATTTTATTTTTTAAGTCTTTATTGAATTTGTTACAATACTGCTTCTGTTTTATGTTTTGGTTTTTTGGCCGCAAGGCATGCAGGATTCCAGCTCCCTGACCAGGAGTTAAACCTGTACCCGCTGCACTGAAGGCAAAGTCTCAACCACTCTAGTGCCAAGGAAGTCCTGAAAGGCCATTTTAGTAGAGAGGTGGGTTAGATGGCAGGAGGGTTAGGGCAAGAAGTGGGATAAGCGAATATAGGCTACACTTTTGGTAAGTTCAAAACTGAAAAGAAGGTGAGTTATCTGTGGGAAAGCAAGGCAAAGTTTCTGGAAAGCTTAGCTGTATATCTTGGCATGCTGTTCAATATATTTTCTTTAGGGTGAAGGTTTTAGTTAAAAAAAATTATGCTATAAATCGAACCCTTAATTCTTGGTAAATTCTAAAGTACATCACCAGTACTTTATAGGTGTGGCCAAGGAGAATTCCACAAGGGTGGGCACACGACTCAGACAGAGTCGGCCCCGGGGCTGTGTCTGGAGTGATCCAGAAATTCTTCTGCTGGGTTTTGGAAGCTGGCTGAATGTAAGCTGAGTGTGGCCAGTGGCCGTCTTTTCCATTACATGGGCTGAGCCTGCCTGAGAAAGTGCCAGTGCTGAGGAAACCAGAGTGAGACAGACAGAGAGACAGAGTTGGAGACAGAAACCTGGCCACAGTGGGATCCCCTTTCAGCTGGGCCTGTTCTACATCTGTGCTTTTCTGATATGCAAGTTACTCAACCCCACTTTTTGTTAAAATCAAANCATAGCATTTTCACCAATTGAGATACTAAATAATCCACTTATTAGCTATCTCACTCTATATATATTTTTTGACAATCTCCACCAACTAGAATGCATTTTTTCTGGGGAACAGAAATCTTCACTTTATTTACTGATGTATTCCAAATGCCTAGAACTGTGGCTAGCATGTAGCAATGCCCAGTAACAAAATTTTTAAATAAATGAATACTTGGACAGAATCCTTTCACAGTATATATGTGTATCAAATCATCACATTATATGCTTTAAATATCTTACAATTTTATTATATCTCAGAACTGCAAAAAAGATTAATCTTCTCCTGAAAATAGCATTTCCCTAGCAGTGGTTAATCCATAAAAACTTAAAATTTATGGGAAATCTTTTGACTTCAAGTAACATAAAACAGGGTTTGGGGATAGTGAAAATAAATACACAAATACAGAAATAAATACATAAATGCATGGAAAGAGACTGGGTTATGCACATAAAATAACCCATTAACCATAGGTTTTCTGGTAGAAGATTAATAGGTAAGCATTTTTCTCTTTGTTCATTTGTTTTCTAATTTTTCTATAATAAAGTTGAATTATTTGACTAATAATCTTTTCACTGAAAAAATAGGTTAACTCTTGAGGATAATAGCAGTTTTAATAATTTTTTAGTCTACAGTTCCAATGGTTCACCTATAAAAGAGAATAGGTAATATGCTGGAAATGTGGGGAAGGCACCCACTCACATCATTCTGAAGACATGGTGATGATCCCCTGGCCAGACAGGGTGAGAAATTCTGTCTTACTCCAGAAGCAGATCCTGCAAGTAGTTGATCAGAGAAGGGGCAGGGTGGGGAGAGTGAGAGAGAGAGAAGCAAGCCAATAAAGGCAGGGTTGTCAGGCCACTTCCAGCACGGGCGCCAAACACTGCACTCCATGGACATACTCAAGGGTGCAGAGCATGCCCGGTTACCCCATCAGACAGGGGAATTTATCCTCCAACAGCTGCTGAGGGCTCCTTCTAAGGGCATTGCTGCTGCTGCTGCTGCTGCTGCTGCTGCTGCTGCTAAGTCGCTTCAGTCTGACTCTGTGCGACCCCACAGACGGCAGCCCATTGGGCTCCGCCATCCCTGGGATTCTCCAGGCAAGAACACTGGAGTGGGTTGCCATTTCCTTCTCCAATACGTGAAAGTTAAAGTGAGGTCGCTCAGTCGTGTCTGACTCAGCGACCCCATGGACTGCACCCTGCCAGGCTCCTCCGTCCATGGGAGTTTCCAGGCAAGAGTACTGGAGTGGGGNCCAACTTCTTCCTTCAAACTCTTACCCCATAAACTATGTCCTTTTTCTTGGATTGTCATTATCTTCCTCTCCACTGGTTTTTACCTCTAAGCCCACAAATGTGCTCAAGTCCTGAAACAAAAACAAACCAAAGCAAAAAAATCCGCTTCCAGATCCATCACCTCTTATGTCCTTCTCAATCAGCCACTTTCCCCCTTAGAAACACAACCCCAACCCACAGGCTACACATCTTGATGACTCCCATGTGTGTGTCCATCATCCCACCCTCTCCTGAACACTGCTATATATTTCCAGCTATCTCCTCCTAAACACACCACGTGGATGTTGGTAGAAGCACTTCAAATTTGCTTCCTCTCTCACTTAACAGATCCGCCACAACCTGGGTGCCTGCAGTAGAAATCTCAGTCATCTTTTCCCTCTTTGGTGTCACAGACATCAAATCCTGCCTATTTGATCTCAGAAATTGCTCTCAGTTTCAGCCCTCCTATCAAGGATTATCCAGACGCTCATCTCTGGCAAGGACAATTCCTGGGTTTTATCTTGTTTCCTCCCTCTGACCTCTCCCTTTTCAGATCGGTGCTTCACACCTCCAGCAAAGGTAACATCGTGAAAAGCGCATTTCTGATCAGATCCCTCCCCTGGTATAAACGATCTTGGGCTCTTCAGGCTCTTCTCAAGTTGTCCCCAGCCCACCTCTCCAGGCTGTCTTCTATCTACAGAGCACGGCATGCACTGGCCACGCTATGCTCTGCACTGTTGCTGGGGCATGTGTATCTCTGACACTGTGCCTCGACCATTTGCTCTTACCTGTAGGTCCACACTCCCAAACATCCTCAAAGTCAAACTGGAAACGTACCCTGAAGCTTCTCCTGACTTCCCTTCATCTACCACTTCAGTCGGAATTCACTTCTCCCTCTTGCATATTTACAGCCCAAGCTGAACCCCCAGTTTGCCCTTTGCCACTGTAGCACACTGTAATGTAGTTACATCCCCTGTCTCACCGGGCTTCCCTCATAGCTCAGCTGGTAAAGAATCCACCCGCAATGCGGAAGACCTGGGTTCGATCCCTGGGTTGGAAAGATCCCCCGGAGAAGGGAAAGGCTACCCCCTCCAGTATTCTGGCCTGGAGAATTCCATGGACTGTATAATCCATGGGGTTGCAAAGAGTTGGACACAACTGAACAACTTTCACTTTCATTTTTTCCTCTTTCACCAGCACAGCAGCTCAGTGAAAAGCCCTAAGAACCTAGAGAGGTTACTACCAGGCATGTAGTATGCCTCCACAAATATCTGGGGAATTGATACTGTAAATATTAGCTGTATATTGAATGCATCTTCTGCCCAACTTCCCAACATCCACCACCATAACACTAAGGAAAAAGCAGGTAGAAAATATAATTTAGCAAACAAATGGAATATTCACACCAACATTTAGACTTGTAAGTACCTCTAGAATTCTTTAGAAAGTGCCATTCCAAAACTGTTCTCTTTCTTACATGCTATGGGTTTATTTTTCCTTCATTAGAGAACCAGGAAGCCTTCATTAACTAATAATTTGTCAGAAAGAGTCATCTGAAAGCAAATTGTTTAGCTATGTAAGGATTTAGTATGAGATAAATTGTAAAAAAATCAGTAATCTTAAGTGTTTAGATAGCTGGTACATACTGAACTGTGGTGACCTCCTGATGAATTCATCTCATTTGCTCCCAGCAGCCTGGGGCTCCAGAAGAGGAACTCACAGAGGAGCATTTTATTCTTTTTCCCCATATCTGATCTGAAGACTACTGTTCCACTGGGAACAAATCATCAAAGAAAGCCACACACTTACAAAGAAAGTTGTGACATGGAAATTTACATTAAGACTATGCTTGGGTGGCACCAAATATTGGGTTGGCCAAAAAGTTCGTTGGGGTTTTTCTGAAAGCTCTTAGAGAAAAACACGAATGAACTTTTTGGCTAGTCCTAAAGACCCTTGATGCTGGGAAAGACTGAGTGTAGGAGGAGAAGGAGGCAACAGAGGATGAGATGATTGGATGGTATCATCGACTCAGTGGACATGAGTTTGAGCAAACTCCAGGAGATGGTGAAGGACAGGGAAGACTGGCGCGCAGCAGTCCATGAGGTCACAAAGAGTCAGACACGACTGAGCGACTGAACTGAACTGAACTGAGTATGAAAGACAGCGGGGAGGAGGATCAAGTTTAAACAGTATGAATATTAGAAATTCACAGCTTCTTGGAAAAACAAACTCAAATTTATTGTGGAAATAATTTTAAAAGAAAGACCTTTAGGAAGAAAAGAAGTGAGTTCCTCTGTCATCTGTCCTGCTGTTTTCCATGAAGGGTTTCTATGGTGCTTTGGGCTTGTCTATATTTGGGCAATGGCAACAGGTGAGAAATAAAGAACAGCTGCATATTGACTCCCTGGGGAGGGGGAAATTCTACAAGCATCCTAGGTAATGAGTACAAAATATATCTGTACACACAATGCCATCTATGAGTCTCAGGCTCTTTAAAAATCTCCAGATAAACAAACAAATAAAACACCACTAAACAATAACTCCCCAAAAAGTTTTTTAACCAAATATAATCAAAATAATTTCCAGATTGAAGGAACTTCCTTTAGGAGAGAAAGAGATGAAAGTATTGTCTCAGTTACCTAGGGCCAGAAAAGAAAAAAATCTATATATATTTGTTGTTAAGGTTTTAAATAAATAACACCTGCCAACCAAAGCCAGGGAAATGAATGGACAGGAAATGAGGCAAACTTCAAAGAGGAAGTGGTTTTGAGTTGACAACTGGAGTGGACTAAGGAGTAGGAAACCCACAAGATGTGTAAAAACGGTAAATCAAGGGGCCCATCTTAAGAGAGAATCTCAAAGCCCAAGGCTAGATTATCACAAAGACAAATAATACAACATATTAGATTTTTATGGTCACTTAAGAAGCAAATCAAGAGATATCAAGAAGATAGAAGGTGTATTATACATAAGACCTTCTAAGTTTGCCACTAAAATGTATGCAAATCATTAAAAATCTAAAGGAAATATTTTAAAAGTGTAATTAAGAACACCTCTTTTTGATTATATAATCATCCGGGATTATTTAAAATTCAGTTGTTTGAACTTAAATCTTAATTTTTATACAGTTTGGTAGCTTATCTGCTGCTTTAAAGTTATAATATAAAAGTTGAAGCAAATAAAAATTCCTCCCATCAAAATGCAATGTGGCACTTTCCTAGCCATTCAGTGGCTGGGACTTCATCTTCAGTAGTAGGGTGAGGGTTCCATCCCTGGTTGGGGAGCTAAGATCTCACATGCCTGAGAGCCGAAAAACCAAAATATGAAACAGAAGCAATGTTGTAACAAATTTAATGAAAGCTTTAAAATGGTCCACATCAAAAAAAAAATCTTAAAAGAAAAGCAATGGATTTCTCAAACTAATTATGCATAATACAGTTTAAGAAAGTGGAACCATCAGGGAAGTAAAGTATGTGAAATGAAAGTCACTCAGTCATGTCCGACTCTTTGTGACCCCCATGGACTACACAGTCCATGGAATCCTGCAGGCCAGAATACTGGAATAGGCAGCCTTTCTTTTCTTCAGAGGATCTTCCCAACCCAGGGATTGAACCCAGGTCTCCCAAATTGCAGGCGGATTTTTTACCAGCTGAGCCACAAGGGAAGCCCAAAGTATAATATATTTTAAATTGAATAGAACAACTAAAAATACATTTGTGAACAGAACTAGCATGCAAAAATGCATGTTATAAAAGTAAACAATCACCAGAAAATGAACATAGAGTTTTACATAGAGAGTTCACAGAGAAGTAAAAACTCGAAACCAAAACAAACAAAAATCCCGGCTGGGCAGAGGGGGACAAAAGACTGAAATAAATGACTAAAACAACAGCAGCAATTATCACGGAATAATAAGCCCATGGATGAATTTTTTTCCATCTATTTTTATAAAGGGCCATGCTTGGTAGGTGTATTTTATTTTTAAATGGGCAAGAAAGAAAACTTCCTCCAGAGAGACAGTACAAAGTAATAACCTGCTTCAGTTCAGTTCAGTTCAGTCGCTCAGTCGTGTCCAACTCTTTGCGACCCCATGAAACACAGCACATCAGGCCTCCCTGTCCATCCTGCTTAGTTAAGATCTAAATAAAAACAGATTAGAGAGCACACAATTGCCCAGATAAAACCATTACATATTATTAAATTAGTAGTTGAAAATTAAGGTAAATGGGTATTCCATTAATTGACAAAGCATGGCATAATCAATTCAATCATCTTAAGAGGAGTAGTAATCAATAGTAATCTCTCAAACAGCATCAATTCGGCCATCATTTTCAAGAACATTTATACAGCTGAAATAAGCGATTGATTTAGCTTAGCTATGATTTTACAATCAGGTTATTTTAAGCATGTAGAACCAATTTTAAAGAACCAGTAGTTAAATAATAATAGTAATTTTTGTTTAACTGTTTCTTTAATATTATAATTTTAACACATGATTCTTTCAAAATATATCAAATGATTATTATATACACATAATAACAGTAAGTGAATTGAAAGAAGTAGAAGGAATAATTGTCCCCAGTTTCTACCGAATTACCATCTTCATTCTTTTTCCTTTTCTGTGAGGCACACCTACCACCCACTCCCTCATTCCCATTCCACTTCACCTCTAGACATACAAATGATTACAATGTCACTGGAGAAAGCACTCAAGCATACTAGGAAATATAATAAATATGTAAAATCATTTTTCTTACTAGTTTCATTACATTTGGCTTCTGATTAAATCATGTCTGTTGCCATCTATGACCTTGGTGTCATAGTTTATCCATAGAAACTCCCTTTCTTGAAATTACCAAAATATTTTTTTGGTCAGCACTTTTGAAACATAATTTATATACCATAAAAGTCATCAAGTTTAAGAGTACAATTCAGTGACTTTTGACAAATGTTTATAATCATACAACTACCATGATATAAAATATTTTTATCACCTCCAAAGACTCAATTAGAAAAAAAAATTCAGGCCATCTACCTAACAAATAATAACATTTATTCCCATTCAAATGTTCAAGTACTCTAAAATCAAAATTTTAAATGATTCCAAACAGTGTTGTCCTTTGACTTACTGAGATTTAGTAAATCTGGTTTCTAAAAGTTTGAAAAGACAGTCTAATGCCAATATTGTTTGTAAACAGCAACTTCCTAGAAGATTTCTTTTCAAAGAAGAAATATGAAAGTTTTAAAGCACTCATTTTGTTTCTAAGAAATCTCACTGATTTAAGAATTTCCTTCTGAAAGTAAGTCTTTTTCTCTACCAAATAGCTTTTACACTTAAATTTACATTTGGGGAGTTTTCTTAATATAAAAAAAGCAAAGGCTGGTTAATCGTATCAGCTCCATGAATGCTTAGTCAAAAATGTGAGTGTACTGGATAGATTAGATTATCATGAAATGTAAGTATTAGGAAGATTTGTCTAACTTTTATTGTACATTGCACTTGGTGCTTTAAACATGATCACATGTCATCATCTAATCAGCCATAAGCCCACATGCAGCAAGCAGATGAGAACAGAAACACCCTCCAGAGATAGTAATAGANAGGGATTTGATTTAGGTCATACCTGAATGGTCTAGTGGTTTTCCCTGCTTTCTTCAATTTAATACTGAATTTGGCAATAAGCAGTTCATGATCTGAGCCACAGTCAGCTCCCGGTCTTGTTTTTGCTAACTTTATATTGCTTCTCCACCTTTGGCTGCAAAGAATATAATCAATCTGATTTCAGTATTGACCATCTGGTGATGTCTATGGGTAGTGTTTTCTCTTATGTTGTTGGAAGAGGTTGTTTGCTATGAACAGTTATTCTCTTGGCAAAACTCTGTTAGCCTTTGCCCTGATTTATTCTGTACTCCAAGGCCAAGTTTCCCTGTTACTCCAAGGATTTCTTGACTTCCTACTTTGCACTCAATAATTTAAAAAGAAAAAAAAAGTGAAGAAGCACTAAAGAACCTCTTGAGGAAAGTGAAAGGGAGAGTGCAAAAGTTGGCGTAAAACTCAACATTCAGAAAACTAAGTTCATGGCATCCAGTCCCATCACGTCATGACAAATAGATGGGGAAACAATGAAACAGTGAGAGATTTCATGTTTTTGGTCTCCAAAAAGACTGCAAATGGTGACTGCAGCCATAAAATTAAAAGATGTTTCCTCCTTGGAAGAAAAGCTACAACCAACCTAGACATCATATTAAAAAGCAGAGACATTACTTTGCCAACAAAGGTCCATCTAGTCACAGCTACGGTTTTTCCATTAGTCATGTATGGATGTGAGAGTTGGACTATAAAGAAAGCTGAGTGCTGACGAATTGATGCTTTTGAACTGTNAACCATCGCCATCTCAATTGCCATCATCATAAAAGAGTGGAGGCCAAAAAAGAAGCAATAAGAGATAATTCAATGGAGTGATTATTTAGAACAACTCATTGAAGACAATCATTTTTCCACCTGCTTGATCGCCCAAATAGTTATTCTAAATCAATGATTATAAAGGTAAGGGACCTCACCCCCAACTCAAGGGAGTGTATTAGATCTATCTTGAGTGCAGAGGAGTTTTCCCTGATTTAAAGTTGATGGTCTCATGATTGACCATCAGTTAGCTTGATGCTAAACAAGGAATCTGAGCCTGTCGGTGAAAAAGTGCACAAATTTTTTTTTAGGTCATCTGGCATTGGCCTGGCGTGCTGCAATTCATGGGGTCGCAAAAAGTCGGGACACGACTGAGCAACTGAACTGAACTGAAGCATTGTTTAGCCTAATAAGATGAAATTTGCAAAAGATAACTGAATAATGAGAAAGAGCTAATGTAATTTATCTCCCACTGTAATTTACTCCACATCCTTAATAAGGCAGGCCATGGACACACTGACTTTTCACTCCATCTTTCTCCCGATATATACTAGGGGCCATTAAACTAGTAAGAAGATGAATTACTAGAGATGATTATGTGTGCCTTCAGCAGTCCATGAAATGTACCCGAGAACAATAAAGATATCTGATGAACTGTCAGGGAGATGCTTATGCAAATAAGAACATCATGATTATATGTCTGCTTGTTCATCTAAAGGCTACCATGATATATAGACAGAAAAACTTCACTTGCTCCGTAGCATCACAAATAAGAAGCTGGTTTCAGATTAGGCTATGCCAGAAAGGAAAATTCATGGCCAAATTCCGAGTTCAGCTGTAAAAGGGGACAATAATGGACATAGATCAGCATCCAAGCTTATTTCCTTTGAAAACAATAATTACATTAGATGACAGTTCTTACTGCTCTCCTGAAATTATAGTATCCAGCACTAAAAATTATTTGTAATCCTCAGAGGTAAAATACGTTGCAAATACATATCATCAGCATCTTTCTGCTCCTAAATAATAAACAATATTTCTGACCAGAGTTCAACAGCCTTCAAGGTATCCATGAGAATTAAGACAAAAAGAAGATGAGGAAACTGATGGAACTCAGCTAGGTTACTCTGAAGCCCAGCTTCTTCCTCACATGGCAATACAGTGATGGTATTAAGAGCAGGGCCTTGATTTCAGAGGGAATACCATCCACTGCTTAATATACATGTGGCCATAACCACAGTCATAATCTCCCTGAGTCTTTGCAGTCTTACCATCTGCAAAGTAAGCATGATAATAGTACCTATCTCAGAAAGTTATTGTTAGGATTTAAATGAGGTAACTTGTGAAGGTTCTTAACATAGAGGCTGTCAGGTAATTAAAGGTTTACAAAACAGAAACAGTCACAGATGTAGAAAACAAATTTATGGTTACCATGGGGATAAGGGACAGGGAGGAATAAATTAGGAGATTGGGATTAACATATACACATTATTATACATAAAATAGATATCTAATATGGACCAACTGTATAGCACAGGGAACACTAGTCAATATTCTGTAATGACCTATATGGGAAAAGAATCTAAAATAGCGTGGAGATATATACATGGGCTTCCCTGATAGCTCAGTTGGTAAAGAATCCGCCTGCAATGCAAGAGACCTTGGTTTGATTCCTGGATCGGGAAGATCTGCTGGAGAAGGAACNATTCTGTAATGACCTATATGGGAAAAGAATCTAAAATAGCGTGGAGATATATACATGGGCTTCCCTGATAGCTCAGTTGGTAAAGAATCCGCCTGCAATGCAAGAGACCTTGGTTTGATTCCTGGATCGGGAAGATCTGCTGGAGAAGGAACAGGTTATCCACTCAAGGATTCTTGGGCTTCTCTGGTGGCTCAGCTGGTAAAGAATCTGCCTGCAATGCGGGAGACCTGGGTTTGATCCGTGGATTGGGAAGATCCCCTGGAGGCTACCCACTCCAGTATTCTGGCCTGGAGAACTCCATGAACTGTATAGTCCACTGGGTCACAAAGAGCTGGACACGACTGAGTGGCTTTCACTTTCACATATATATATGTATATAACTGATTCTCTCACCTAAAACTGACACACACTATAAATCCACTATACTCCAATAAAATTTTAAAATAAACAGCAGTTATTATTAGAGGAGATGTCAACTGTCTGATATCTCCACTTGGATCTCAAACTTATGTCTAAAAATTAACCCTTCATTCTCAAAATGTGTTTTCCCCAAACTTCTGTTTCAGTAAGTTGCAACTCCATTCTCTGTGTTGCTCAGGTCAGAATACTTGGAGTTGTCCTTGAAGCCACTTTTCTTCCCTCTGATTCCATAGACCTGATCAGCAAATCCTGGCAGCTCTATCTTCAGTATGTATTTATAATCCAACCACTTCTTACAACCTCCAGCTACCCCCTGGTCCAAGGCTTCCCTGACCTGGATCACAGACCTAGCCTCCTAAGTAACCTCCAGCTTTCTCCCACTTCCTTCTTACAATCTGTTCTCTACAAAGCAGTCAGAGAAATCAGGTTATTTCATTCTTCTGCTCAAAACTCCCCATGGTTTCTCTTTTCTTTCAGAGTAAAAGCCCAAATTCTTAGCAGAGCCTCGAAGTCCCTCTGTGATATGGCCCTCCCTACCTCTCTGCCCCCACCTTCCATTGCTCTTTCCTCTCTAACTACACTGGCTTTCCTGCTGTTCCTAAGAAAGGATAAGCTCCTTTCCAAATTCAGAGCTTTTGAACTTGCTCTTCTCCTGCCCAGGATGTACCTGCCCCCAGACCTTCCTGTATCCCATTCTAGCACTTCATGCAAATGTCATAGAGGGCTTCCCTGACCCTTTATCTGAAGTAGCAGCTCTCATCACAATCTCCTCTTTTCTGCTCTTCTGTTTCTTCAAAATACTCATTACCATATGCCATCTTACTATTTATTAGGTTTATTTTTCCACCAATACTTCCATGATAAAGTCCCTCAAGGAGGAAGAAAGTCTGCGAAGGTGTTCTAGGTATGAGGCAATAAGGCTCTAATTGGGAGGATGGCAGGGAGAATGGAAAAGAAGAGATATTTGGAAGAGGCCTTATCTGAGAAGAGTCTGTAAGACTCCACTGTTGATTATATGAATCAGAGAAACTAGCCAATGTGATTCTGAGCTTATTATTCTCAGAACAGTAATAACCTTAGAGATATAAAGGCATTGTATATAACAGGGTGTTCTCTCTGAGATGCTGGAAATGCCCATTTTGATGAGTTATGTTTCCAAAGATGTCTAAGCAAAAACTCATCAAGCTACACCCTTAAAGTCTGCGCATTTCACTTTATGTAAGTACTCAGGAAAAGTATACAGAGAAAACAATATATTAAAAAGTCAGAAAGTTAATTAATAAAAACATTCTTCTAAGTTTAATTAAATAAATAAAGTCCCTCAAGAGCAGTTTAGTTTGTTTCATTCAGCTCAACTCATGAAGCAGGGTACATTTTATTTGATGACTAAAAGGAAAGATATGTAATGAATGCCTCACCATAAAAAATAGATCTGTGCAACGACATTTTATAAGTTCATCCTAAGTAAGGTTCTATAGAGAGACAATCAATTAAATGACTTGTTTCACCAATAAGAAAACTGAGGCCTAAAGACAAGGCCAAAGTCAGATGGTAAGTGTTAGAACCAGGGCTTGCTTAAGCAAATTTTTCTGTGCTGAGCATAATGAACTTACCCCTAAAGTCCATGCTCTCTACCAAGCTTGGAACACGCTGTAGTCTCAACTCCACGAACAGCAGAAAATGTGTATCAGTTCAGTTCTGGTTCAAACCAACTGACTAAGAATTTTAAGAGAAAGGGATGGGAGAGGGGCTCAGGATGGGGAACACATGTACACCCGTTGCGGATTCACGTCAACGTATGGCAAAACCACTACAATATTGTAAAGTAATTAGCCTCCAATTAAAATAAATAAATTTATATTTTTATAAAGGGAAAGGACTTTATATAAAGTGCAATCTATCTAAAATCTTTTACTTTGGTTTTAGAATAAATAAAACTATTGTACATGAATGAACAGCTAACAGTTTAGAGTCCAAGTCCCTAGCAGGATTAAGTACTTCACAAGGGTTAGTACAGGAAATCCTTACAATCACCATCTGAGGCAGTACTATGATCCCCATTTTACAGCTGAAGAAACGAGGGTCAGCGGAGGTTGTGGGCGCGCATGCTCAGCTGTGTCTGACTCTTTGCGATGTTAGTTAGCGAGCTAGTTCAGTCGCTCAGTCGTGTCCGACTCTTTGTGACCCCATGAATCGCAGCACGCCAGGCCTCCCTGTCTATCACCAACTCTCGGAGTTCACCCAGACTCACGTCCATCGAGTCAGTGATGCCATCCAGCCATATTATCCTCTGTCATCCCCTTCTCCTCCTGCCCCCAATCTCTCCCAACACAAGAGTCTTTTCCAATGAGTCAACTCTTCACATGAGGTGGCCAAAGTACTGGAGTTTCAGCTTTAGCATCATTCCTTCCAAAGAAATCCCAGGGCTGATCTCCTTCAGAATGGAGCACTTTAAAAGCTGTAGTACATATACAAAATCGAGTATTAGCTATTAAAAAGAATACATTTGAATCAATTCTAATGAGCTGGATGAAACTGGAGCCTATCATACAAAGTGAAGTAAGCCAGAAAGAAAAACACCAATACAGTATACTAAGGCATATAAATGGAATTTAGAAAGATGGTAATGATAACCCTGTATGCGAGACAGCAAAAGAGACACAGGTGTATAGAACAGTCTTTTGGACTCTGTGGGAGAGGAAGAGGGTGGGATGACTTGGGAGAATGGCATTGAAACATGTATAATATCATATAAGAAACGAATCACCAGTTCAGGTTTGATGCAGGATACAGGATTCTCGGGGCTGGTGCCCTGGGATGACCCAGAGGGATGGTATGGGGAGGGACATGGGAGGGGGGTTCAGGATGGGGAACACGTGTACACCTGTGGTGGATTCATGTTGATGTATGCCAAAACCAATACAATATTGTAGAGTAATTAGCCTCCAATTAAATAAATTTATATTTTAAAAAAATAAAAGCTTGCACAGCTAGCAAGTGACAGGTCAGTACCTGAATTTGAGCAGTCAACCTACAGAGCCAATGTTCTGCTGAATCAAGAAAGCTGCAGAGGTAACATGTATGATGAACGTTTTAAAAGGATTTATCTGCTCTGTAGATTCATTTTATTTTGTCCACTTTTCTGAAAATGGGACAGATACATATTATAAATACCATTTTGAAATGTTTTATTACAAACTCAAACATCTTACACTCATTTGCAATATATATACATATTTCTCCTTTTAATCACAATGCAAAATTGAAAAAAATATCCTTAGAGAAGTGATGAGTTTAGTCCTCAACAGATCTCAAGGCATCAAATATTTTCATGAAAACCATAAAGAGACACTAAGTGTTTGTGCTCTCTTTTTCAGACACCCATTGATGTCAATAACTGTAATGATCTGAAATAAGCAAAGTAGTTATGGTATGCCTCAAGCGTTTCTCATGGAAAGGCCAAAGAACAACACTGAATAGAAGAAATGCCCAAACAGGAGACGTGCTGGCAAATGGGTCACAAAGTTGTCACGGGACAAGAGCAGGCATTCTTTCTGGCCCTTCTGGAACTTAGAATTCTAGAGACTACTGAAAGTGCAGAAAAATGTAACCTCAGAGAAAATGGGACATCCCAGAGTCTAGGTGACATATAACACTTTCCAAAGTGTTGAGTAAGGCAACTACGTTATTTCAACTGCAACGACAATTATATGCTTCAAGAAGCACTTACAGGACTTGCCCACTGGTTCAACGGTAAAGAATCCACCTGCTAATGTAGGGACATGGGTTTGATCCCTGGTCCAGGAAGATCCCACACGCCAAAGAGCAACTAAGCCCGTAAGCCACAGGTACTGAAACCTTGTACCTAGAGCCCATCCTGCACAAGAGAAGCCACCATGATGAAAAGCCTGGACACACAGCTAGAGAAAGTTCACGCAGCAATGAGGACCCAGAGCAGCCAATGTAAACAAATAATTTTTTTAAAGAAGCATTTATATTATTTAAAATTCCTAAAAGGGGAAAAAATGATGTATTGGCAATACATCATTTAAGATAAGGGTTTTTTGTCTAACCTTTTATCTTAAATATTATTTAAATACACAATAGCCCAAATGTGATCCTATGAAACTTGGTGCATCATAGAGGAAGAGTGAGTTGGAGGAGGGAAAGAAATCCATGGGAAGGAATATTCTGGAATGAAAAAGTCAGCAAAGATTCCAGACATCCTCTTAAATTTGGCTCTAGAGTCCAGAGCAGGAGCCAAGAAGAGAAAATGGGAGAAAAGAAAACGAAGCCCACCATTTAGTTCTTTTAATTGGTCTCCACTGTGCTCCTCCTGGCTGGGAGAAAGGGTGATCATGTTAAGTACTAGGGTTCCACATGTTTCCATTTCTTTAAGATAAAATCCAGAAGATACAAGAGCGTAGCATTTCTTTATAAGCTTAAATATTCAAGAGAGAGACGTACAGGGGGAGGAACGATCTCACAGCCTCTTTTATCTGAGTTCATGAAGGAAAAAGTCACACACCAGCCATTCTGTCTGCCCACCTGTGTCTGCGATTCTTCAGTAGCAGGAGGAAGTTGTACTTAAGTTTTGAACCTGAGGCTGAATAATACATCAGATTCAAAGGAAAAACTTGCCATTTTCAGGATTTTATGTATAACTCTGAATTAGAGTGTTTTCTGGTATGGTCTTGAAACTTAAAGCTTGGAGATTTGGGGTTTGGTTCGGTTTGATAGAAATACCATAGACTTGATGAAAATAGCTCTGTACCAGGAGTGTGGAAACCTGAGTTCCAGTCCTATATCTGTCATTGCTACCTATACAAACAGGAGCCACTCAGTCTCTCAGATCACAATGAGGCGACTGGATTAGATGTTTATCTCTAAGGTCCCTTGCAGCTCTATGAATCTTCCACCAGTCTTTATTCAAGAGCAGGTGCCTAAAAGAATTATATGAGCCATAGACATGAGCCTCAAACATAATTTAAAGTTTCCTAGAAGCACATTAAATTTTTTAAACAGACTGAATTAATTTTGTTTTATTTGTACTTAATGAGGAGATCAGTCCTGAGTGTTCTTTGGAAGGAATGATGCTAAAGCTGAAACTCCAGTACTTTGGCCACCTCATGTGAAGAGTTGACTCATTGGAAAAGACTCTGATGCTGGGAGGGATTGGGGGCAAGAGGAGAAGGGGATGACAGAGGATGAGATAGCTGAATGGCATCACCGACTCGATGGACATGAGTTTGAGTGAACTCCGGGAGTTGGTGATGGACAGGGAGGCCTGGCATGCTGCAATTCATGGGGTCACAAGGAGTTGGACACGAATGAGCTACTGAACTGAACTGAATGTGTTTTATTTACCTATGTATTTAATCCAACAGGATCAAAATCATGTCACTTCAATGTGTAATTGCTATTTAATAATATTAATGAGATATTTTACATTCTTTCTTTTTTCTACTAAATCTTCAAAACTTGATACATATTTTATACTTGCATCATATCTTTATTTGGATTAGAGGTATTTCAAGTTGTCAATAATCAAGTTTAGAGGGCTTGAATTTTTCTTACCTAAAGATATAGCTTACCTTCAAAGTGAGATTACATTTAAAGTAGAAAAACTATTCATTAAAACCTTAGGGTCAACATATTGAGGAGATGTTAGGGAAGAGATGATCAACAAAGTGATAGGACTTTTTATGGTAACTGCCAAATGGAAGGACACAGAAGGTAGCTGTGTCACATGGAAATTCAAGGGTTGGACAGAAATGACGTACGCCACCTCCAGGCCTAGTCAATAAAATGTTTGCCCCTAATTCAACACTGTCTCTTTTCTCTTATATACAGACACATGCAGTGTGTTTAGTTAAGGTCTCTGTGGTCAAAAGAATAGAGGAGTCACTAGATAAGGGGTTCCTAATCTGGGGTCTGTGGATCTTTATGGGATCTTCAGATAGAATTCAGGGAGTCCAAAAGTGGAATGGGGGGAAATAACATCTTTACTTTTATTAACTTCCAACTTGAATTCATCATTTCCTTCAATTATGAATGTAGGCAAACCACAGGAGAATTTAACAAAGCTTGTGACCTCACCCTCACCAGAGATCACACATTCTTCCCAGCACATTTCATTAACTGCACATCGTACAATAGCACTTCATCAATGTGACAGTGGTTATCAGACCCTCCACGGGACCTTATCATTGAAAGCATTAATAAAGAAGCACATATATTATTATGTCACAGGTTTTTAATATATTTTGATATCTGTGTTTCAATAAAATTGGTTTCTCTTGTAAGCCTATGTTTTTTTTTTTTTTAATTTAAAAATGTTACTATGAGAAGGAGGTCCACAGAGTTCAACAGACTGCCAAAAGCCTCCATGGAACAATGCACTAAAGGGATAGAGTCTGGGTCCTTGAATGACCCTAACTCCCTTCTCTATCCCACACTGGATCATATTGGATTGTGTAATGAATGAGAAATAAATCAATATCATGTCAAGTCACTGATACATGAGGAGAACTCAGCAATTAGCCCACTATAGTGTACAACTGAAATGTGGCTTCAGGCCAATGCCAGTTGGTTACAACTGCAACCAGATTCCATGCACTGAAGAGACGGGCACTGGCAATGATCTGCTGGTAAACTGAGTCTCAAAAAAAAAAAAAAAAGACCTACCATGGCTTATTTCCAACTACCAATGCAATGGTACTGAACTCTGAATTAGAAGGGTTACCCAGACTCGGGCTTGCAGCCATTGTGAACTGACTCCTGGCCTATCGTTGGAACTGCTCTCCTCGTAACAGTTCCTAGAAAGGTGTCTTGCTATTGACATCCCCTGGCTGGAGTGGAAAGATGTATGCAGAATCTTGAGAATAATTGCTTGAAGGCTTCTATTTAAACCATCAAGTCTGACTTTTTCATAATGAATAAATAAAGCAGAATACCTTAGGTGCAGCAATTTGTACATTCCACAAGCTGTTGAAAAGAATCTAATTAGTACTAATTACAATACTAGAGTGTCCCAACAAATTATAATGCCATTGCTTCTGTAGAGGCATTGTGTTTAAACACTCTGAAACATTAATTAGTCTACAGAACAAATGTGTGAGATAGGTATTATTCAGCAGTGTCTGAAAGCCAATTACTTACTCTGGGAAAGCCTGATACTGTTTCTGATAGTAAAAACAAATTGAAAGTAGGACAGGGAAATCCCAGAATTATGTGAACTTCATGTCTGAACTCCTTTCATTTCACTGAGCATTGCTGCTGTCCCCATTTTACACATGAGAAACGGACCCAAAATGCAGAGAGAATCCAGCCTCAGACTCCGCAAATCCTCAGGAGATCTTCATGCTTGTTTTTCTAATTTAAAATCTTCCTTTATGAGTCTTGTGTGTCTTATTTTCCAAATGTATCCTATTTTATAATGAATAAGTTGTTTAAAGGTACCATTTTATTAAAGTTAAAGTGACCTACTCTGCCTGCTTTCACTTATTTATAAATTCCCTATTATGTTTGCTAACATGCAGACAAATTTTACTTTTTGGATTAAGCTACTTAAAATCTCATCTACTGAAAATAGTCACTTCAAAATACAGTCAAATCATTTAGAATTAAGCTTTGGAATCAAGGGTTTAGTAAATGTTTCTATCTCATTTTAAAATAAATAAGTTGGGCTTCCTTGGTGGCTTGGTGGTAGAAGCCATCTGCCAGTGAAGGAGACATGGGTTCAATCCCTGGTCCAGGAAGATCCCACTCGCTGAAGAGTAACTAAGCTCATGTGCCATGATCACTGAGCCTGTGCTCTAGAACCTGGGAGCCATTAACTACTGAGCTTAAGTACCACAACTACTGAAGCCCAAGAGTCCTAGAGCCCGCGCTCTGCAACCAGAGAAGCCGCCACAATGAGAAGCCCTTGAATCATAACCAGAGAGTAGCCCCCTGTCACCACAACCAGAGGAAAGTCTGCACAGCAATGAAGACCCAGCACAATCAAAAATAGACTAAATAAAAATAAAACTATAGATGAATAAAGTGAATAACTCACTGTTCAGATCTTATCAAGCTGATGGCTCCTTTTCATCAGAAAGGAGCTATGTGGACAAAAAAAAGCTATGTGGACCAGGACTGCAGTTTCTGGAAGAACATTTGATATTCTGTTGCTTATTCTCTGAGAAATTCACTTGCCTGTCAAAGAGTAGGCACTCAATACATGTTAGTGTTTAATGTTGCTGTTATCATTATTATCACTCCTCAGGCCAGGAGTTACCATTTTTAGTTAAGAATTGATATCCCAATTGAATGCACAGTTCTTACTTATGCTCCAAAATTCTTAGCTGCTTTAAATCTAAATTGTTGCTGTTGGTTAGTCACTCAGTCACGTCCAACTCTTTGCATCTCCATAGACTGTAGCCCGCCAGGCTCCTCTGTCCATGGGATCTCCCAGGCAAAATTACTGGAGTGGGTTGTCATTTCCTTCTCCAAGGGATCTTCCCGAGCTAGGGATCAAACCCACAACTCCTGCATTGGCAGGCAGATTCTTTACCACTGAGTACATTTCAATTAATGTTACTAATTTAATCCCTCTTTATAATGAAACAGTTGGAAATATTTATACTCCAGATATTCAATTCAGTCCCTCAATTGTGTCCCACTCTGAGACCCCTGTAGCACACCAGGCTTCCATGTCCATCACCAACTCCCAGAGCTTGCTCAAACTCATGTCCATCAAGTTGATGATGTCATCCAACCATCTCATCCTGTGTCTGTCCCCTTCTCCTGCCTTCAATCTTTCCCAGCATCAGGATCTTTTCCAAGAGTCAGTTCTTCTCATCAAGTGGCCAAAGTACTGAAGCTTCAGCTTCAGTATCAGTCTTTGCAATGAATATTCAGGACCAATTTACTTTAGGATTGACTAGTGTGATCACTTACTCCAGATATTGTACAATATTATTAATGTTGTGAGTGAAATTTCCCTTTATTCTAACTATGTCTGTTTTGTTTAGACCATTATTCAGACTTCCCCGGTGGCTCAGCAGTAAAAGAATCCACCTGCAAGGCAGGAGACACAGGAGATGCAGATTCGATCCCTGGGTCGGGAAGATCCCCTGGAGGAGGCAATGGCAACCCACTCCAGCATTCTCACCTGGAGAATCCCACGGACAGAGGCTACAGTCGTGGAGTTGCAAAGAATCGGACACAAATGAAACAACTGAGCACAGACAAATTATTCAGACATACCTATCTAACTCACTCAGCATGACCTACGTAGGAAATAATTTTAAAAACAAGCATCTTCAATCCAAATTGGGAAACCTTCTGAATTCTTAAGCTAATCCTAGAAACTGTGAGTTGTTAATCCTAGAAACTGTGTGAGCCCCCAACGTAATGGTACAAGACCGCCACTATCAATGGCCTTTTTGAAAAGAACATCCACAGTTTCCTTTCATTTCCCAGTCAATCCTGCTCATCTATCCTGGCCCCAGACCATCTCAGCAATTCATGAAGATCTGCTCCACTCCTCTCCCAAACCTACTGAGAATGTTGGTAGCAGGTAGTACAACTACATTCTCCAACAGCTGTTCCAACAGACCCAAAAATGCAGTATTCACATTGCTCTTTCCTAGAGACAAGAATTATTTCTGTGTTCCATTTCTCTCCTCATTGTGTTCATATTTTCCTCTACTTTAGCACATGGAACATATTTATAAAAAAAGCTGTCTTAACACCATTGTCTGCTGATTTCATCATGTCTGAATTCCTAAATCTGTTTCTACTGATATTTTTTTCCCCTTTGAGTTATTATCTTTTCCTGTTTTTTCATTTGCCTGGTAATTTTTTATCAGATGCTGGGTATTGTGAATTTTACATTGTTGAATATATATTTTACTGTATTCCTATCAGGAATATTGGACTCTGTTCAGGCATGCAGTTAAGTTACTTAGGATCAGTTTGATCCTCTGAGGTATGCTTTCACATTTTTTTTATTAAAGCAGGTTCAGACCAGTGTTAGAGCTTAAAGTTAATTTCTGTTCACTACTACTTAGGACTTGGAGAAGGAAATGGCAATCCACTCCAGTATTCTTGTCTGGAGAATTCCCATGGGCAGAGGATCCTGGCGGGCTACAGTCTACGGGGGACACGATTAAGTGACTAACACACACACACACACACACACACACACACACACACACTACTGAGGACCCCACACAATGCTCTATGTATTACAAGATCTTTCTCTTATATTTTGTTGCTGTTGTTGTTTTTCTAATGTCCTTCTATTTGGGATGATGGGGATGAAAATTATTTCTAGATCTGGATGACCTCCAGGAACTGTTTGACTCTATAAAATCAAATACATGTGATCGTCTGTTCTAGAAAATGGTCTTATATTACTTCTCTGCTAATTTTCTCCTCTGCATTTTCTTTGTTCTCTATTTCTGAGAACTTCAGAGTCAGACACTGTAATTTTTGGATTGAATCTTTAATTTTTAAATATTTTTTTAACATTGCCTCTTCTATTTCCTATCTTTTGATCTTTTTGTTCTATTTTTGCAAGACTTTCTCAACTTTGTTTTCCAACAACTGGATTTCTTGATCATTAGATTTTTAATTTCCAAGAGATATTTCTTATTCTACTATCATCAGTTCTTGCATTGCCTTGCAACTTGAACTTGTTTTCCCAACTCAATACTTCTCTTATTTTTTAGGATATCTACTCTAGTTTAAATTTTTTTCTCCTTTCATTCATTTATTAAGCAAATATTTATTGGTAAAAACCCATGTATCAGAGACACTGATCTCTCAAAACAAAGACCCTGCTCTCATGAAGGTAAAAGTTGGTGATAGGCAGGCATTAAAAAACTACAAACACATTTTATTAAAATGTTGGTTGGTAATGAGTGCTATGAGGATCCCCTCCACCAAACACTCTCTCACTTGCTCACTACACTCCACCCATGCCACGCTTATTCAGTTTGTTCAAGTTTATTTTTCTCCTTCCCTTTCTATACACTGTTTTCTATGCTCAAAATATTCTTCCTTATCCTGCTGAGCACTATATCTCCAGAGTATCTCATCTCCTTGCCCTACCATCAGTTTTCCAATCTCACTACACTTTCTATTCCATTCATAACATTTATCAAAACTTGTAATGTTGTTTACTTACCACATAATAGCCATTCATGCTTCTTCCTTGCCAAGTGAGCCTAATTTTGTTCAGGTGTCGCTATAGCCACAGGCTTCAGAGAAGACAGGGTCTGGCCCCAGCCAGGGGTGATTCTGGATTACTCTAACAAAATCATGATAATTCCATACTATTGCCAGTGATGGCTTAGGAAAGAATGCGTGACCCAATTCTGATCAGTGGGTCACATATCAAGGGAAGTCTGCTATGGGAAGCTGGAGAAGGTCTGCTCTTATAAACCGACTAAAAGAATAGATAGTCCTACTCTCAGCCTCTGGGACATTGATTTACTTAAGAATGTGGTCTCTTTCGCTACTCTAGTCATCTTTCAACAGTAGGAGTGCTAACCCACAGAGAGCAGAAAGACCAAAATAGCTGGCTTTTGATGATATCACGGAGCCACTAAATTAGTCCTATCTTCACGCTTCTTTATGTTCCAATGAGCCCTACTTGAGAAATCTACTAGGTAATGAGCTTCAAATACCAAAGAGACATCAGCATGAGGAGTGATGAATTAAGTAACATTTACTTGGAAAACAAGAGGTAAATAAGAAAAAAGAATATAATGTAAAGGTTATATGTTCTGACACAGCAAAATCATAAAATAAAATTGGAGAACTGTGATGGCATATATAAAACTTTTGTTACTAATTCTTTTCAATTTATTTTTTAACTGGAGAAAAATTGCTTTACAATGTTGTGTTGGTTTCTGCCATATAACAACGCAAATCAGCCATAATTATACATCTATCACCTCCCTCTTGTGCCTCCCTACTAATTCGTAAAACAGTTTGTTCAACAGTTTTCTGCAATCATAGTTGATGGTGGTAATAGTCACATTATTGTCTCATACGGTTGCATGTATTAAGTGGGATAATGTAGAATTTGAAGGTATTTAATTCCATTATCTATTGTGACTTTGAGAACCAAGAAAAAGGAGACAAAAATATAATGTAGGAGATACAAATTTTTTTTCATAGTTCTATTAAAATGGTCCAGAAACAACAGCCAACCTAGTTGGCCTCCCTAGGCCCCAAAACTGTCTTCTTAAATACCATTTTCCACTAAGAGAAATCAGGGATTCTTTTAGACATTGCCTATTGCAAGTATGGGATAGGAAATAAACATGATGAACCAAGAACATTTTGACCTACCAGAAGACAAGAAAGCTATCAAACTCTAGGAAGGTAATTTTAAAAGGACTCAGGAGCCAACCTGAAAAGGCTTTCATTACCAGTGATGGAAATTTTCAATAAGGATAAGAATTTTCAGTAAGGATAAGAATTACAACAAGCTCATGAGTTCATAATATTTTTCAAATTAATAATCTTCAGAGGATGATTTTGAAAACTGTTAAATAAAATGAAAGGGTAAAGTTTTTTATTCTGCCTTTCCTATGTGAACTATCATATGAGGTCACCAAATAGTAAATAAGGAAAGTAGCACTACATAAAATTGGTCAAGCCAATAAATGAAAACAAAATTACTTCAATCCCAGAGATATTAGACGCAATGAGCATCAATAACTGCTAAGTGAAAATGAAAGTGACTCAGTTGTGTTCAACTCTTTGTGACCCCGTGGACTATGCAGTCCATGGAATTCTCCAGGCCAGAATACTGCAGAGGGTAGCCTTTCCCTTCTCCAGGGGATCTGCCCAACCCAGGGATCAAACACAGGTCTCCCACATTGCGGGTAGATTCTTTACCCGCTGAACCAAAAGAGAAGTCTAAGACTACTGGAGTGGGTAGCCTTTCCCTTCTCCAGCAGATCTTCCCAACCCAAGAATCGAACCAGGGTCTCCTGCATTGAAGGCGGATTCTATACCAGCTGAGTCTGCTAACATAACCAAAAGAGACGGCTAAATGTTAGGTGCCTCCAAATGAAGAACACAGCACCACCTACAGCCTTGACAAAAGCATTAATTCTCAACCTGATCACATCCCAATGTCCCTCTGTCAATTTGCAGAAAATATAGGAGAAATGTATGGAACGGCATCATGAACAATTTCCAGACTGCGGGAAAAGTACATGTCCAATAATCCAGATCTGTCAATACATTATTTGCAAGTAAAAATTAGAGACGTAAGGGAAACTTGTAAATTAAACTTAAGCAGAGATTTTTATAATGGGCAAGACTAAACTATAGTGTTTAAAAATACAATGTTGGGTGATAAAACCATACGAAATGTCAGGAAGTCATTACTATACAATCTAGGATGCGTAGTGTGGTCGTTTGTTATATTGGCAGCCCCTAAGGAATCACAACTCATGGTATTCATGACTTTGTGGAGTTCCTTCCTCTTATATCTGAACTGGCCCTGAGATTTGCTTTAACCAATAGAATATGGCAGAGTAATACTGTGCTGTTCCAAGGCTAAGCCATAAAAAGCTCTGGTCTTTGCTTTCTTGCAAACTCTGACCTAGCACTTTATTTTTTTAGTAAAGAAAAACTAGCTAGTTCTATTCAATTTTATTTGGCACTAGGGGCAGAATATATCCTTAGACCATAAAGAAGAATGATTCTCTGTTCCACAATTTGGAAACTTTTAAATAGTATTTTCAGTCACGAGATCTCTTCATGTCTCTCAGATGAGTAACATAAAAAAAAAAAAATTTTGTCTACCCTCCTCAAAAATCAACCTTGATTTTTCTTCTGTTGAAGGAACTGTGCTGTCAACAATCAGCTGTCAATCCATGAGGCAGCTGTAATTAGGATGGAGAATCTGACCATGGGGAATGACTTCATTTTCCTTTTTAATTTGAAGATAATTGCTTTACAGAGTCAGGTTGTGTTGGTTTGTGCTGTACAACAACATGAATCAGTCATAACTATACACACATATCCGCTCACTCTGGAGCCTGCCTCCTCCCCACCCCATCCTATCCCTCTAGGTCGTAACAGAGCGCCAGGCTGGGCTCCCTGTGTTATACAGCAGCTTCCCACTAGCTATCTATTTTACATACTGACCTAGCATTTTAAAATTCAGGACTCTGCTGGTGAGACCAGTATCTTTAGGACTGAACAACAATCTCTGGGAATAGGGTTTGTGGTTTTTTTTTTGAGATTACAGAGGAGAGGCTTCTGGGATGGCTACTGAAGCTCTTTCCATTTCTTAACCTGGGTGATGGCTACAGGATATTCACCTTATAATGATGTACTAAGCTACGCATTTGTTTACATGGTTTTGGAGCCTATGTTTTATTTTTAAATAAAAATGGTTTTAAGAAAAAGAAAAAAAAAAATCCCCATGGTTTGGCAGAGAGACCTTTACTCTTCTTCCAAAATTTCCTTGGACTGTGGACTTTTTATTTATTTATTTTTAGACTATGGACTTTTTTAAAAGCACTCAGGCCTCCTAATTTAAAACTTTTGATTTATTCTAATCTATCCACAGCAACCTCCAAACACATCAAGCAGAGAAATATAAACTTCTTTGGATCTTAGAACTTGCAATTTGTAAAACCAAATTAATTTCTTTCATATATAAATCTTTTCTTCACTCCTGTGAGAAAAAAACATATAGTACAAAAAAAGAGGCACTTTTATAAACTGGCTTGCATTTTCTCACTGGCAGCAACTTGCTGGTCTCTTTTTAAAATGAGTTTTCCAGCTTCAAAGAAGAAAATGTGTATTACATTTGGGATTGTGTGTGTGTGTGTGTGTGTGTGTGTGTGTTTTAGTTTGAAACTGTTAGATTTTAGCCCTCGTGTCACATTTTACTAAAGTGCTTTAAAACAGATTGTAGCAGATGAATTGTGCTCTTTTGTTCTCTTGTCTTCTTTTTCATTATTATCCTCACCTCTGACTTCATTTTCCATTTCACAAGGCAAATTGTTTTAGGTATCTTTTTTCTTAAAATGGTGTTAGCTAGCTTCACTGACAAAAGAAAATAAAATAAAATTTCTGGTTAAGGGATCAAATTTCATTGCCATATAGCACATAAAATATTTTGTAAAACTTTCACAGTCCATTTACTTTGATTGAATTAGAAACTACTGTCACCAATTGTGCTCCTGCTATTGCACTTCTTACCTGGGAATCCAGTTCAGATAATAATCCCAAAGAATAACAGAGTAAAACCATAATCAGTTCAATAGTTCACAGCAAGATAAATAAATGAAAATCACTATGGTCATCGTAGGAATTACTATTATAAAAAATAAATTTTAAAATCATGATCGTCATTCCAGGAGTTTCCATTACTAAAGCACTCTTGAGGAAGTGATTCTCTCGTAGCAAATGTCCACAGGAGAAAAATGTGTCTCATCAAGACCAGTTCTTGATTTAGCATCTGACTCTATGAATTCATCAAAGCATGAATTGGGACTCAAGAGGCAAGACCACTCTTTCTTCCACAAGTATAGGAGAAAACAGTTTGTCTGAGCCAAGTGTCCTTATTTTTAATGAGATTTCTTAGATTAAGAAACTTAATTCACATTAAATTCTTAAAGTCTTGATTTCCATTCACAAAGACTAAAGGTAGCAGAAAGTAATCATTGCCACCAGAAATTCCCAATCTGCAATAGTTTTCTTAATGCAAAACTCCTGCTAGCTTCATTCAGTTCAGTTGCTTCATTAGTAGATTGGTATTTTTAAAATTAAGATATAATTTAGATGTATATAACCGATACACATATTGGGTCCTCTCCTTTTCTCCCATCCCTGCTATTTCCACCTGAGGCACTGCAATGCATTTCTACAAATTAGGACTGAGACAAATACTCATGCTATAATTCTTACCTACTTCCTACTCTATTTGGATTATTTTTTCTTACAGAGGATCTAGGAAGGTGCTATACTTAGTGTACCGGCTAATATGCTTTGGGCCATAACAGAAGGCAGTTATATTAGTTAGAAAGAGTTTGACTGTGAATAACAGTAATAGCACAGGGAACACTGGTTTAAGTAAGACAGAAGTTTGTCTCTCCCTTATTATGGTCCAGAGGTAAGTAGTCCAAGGCTGGTATGGAAGTTCTACCACATGAAATCCTCAGGACCTGGGCTCCTTTTGTCCACTTCACTTTGCATGAATTCCTTCTTAAAGAACACCCCATAGTCCAAGATGCCTTCTCCAGTCACGTTCACAATCTAGCCAGCAGTATGGAGGACAACAGAAAGAAAGACACACTCTTTACTTTTAAGATCCCTTTCTGGGAATCACATACAACACTTCTACCTAGATCCCATTGGCCAGAACTCAGCTACATGACCCTATCTAGTTGTAAAGCAGACGCCAACTAGGTGTCTTTATCCTAGGAGTTCATGTGGCCAGCTAATACTTGGAGCTTCCACCATTTTAAAAAGCAAGAGAGTATTATGTTAGGGGATAACTAGCAGTCTCTACCAGCCCAACTTGTATCTCTCATAACAAGAAGTACCCAAAAGTAGGGCAGGCAGTCAATGAGGTTTGTTGGGCTCCAACTTCTCCTCTCTGAGGCTGCCTCAGCCTGGCACAGCTCCACATGTCGCCTCTGTCTTAAGCCTGCTCCCTTCCTGCTCCTCAAGACAAATACAGCAGTTTTAGGCATCATATTTCAGATGCAACAAAATCCAAAAGAAGAGGAGGAAGGATGTGTCTCTTCCCTCTGTTCCCTTTTGAAAAGGGAAGAAAATTTTCTTAGAAGCAGCTGGCAAAGTTCCCTTCAAGTCTCAGTGGCCAGATTTCATCATGATCCCATGCTTTGTACACAGCTGACCCTTGAATATCATGGTGGGGGGGGATGGGTGTGAGCGGTGCCCACCCTCCCTCCACACAGTTGGCCCTCCACATATGCATTCCTTGTTATCAGCAGTTCCTCCATATCTCTGGTTCCACATGCTCAGATTCAACCAACTGTGAATCATGGAGTACTGTAGCATTTACTATGGAAAATAAATCTTACCCATGAGTTCAAATCCATGTTGTACAAGGGTCAACTGCAGTCACTGACAAGAAGACACCAGCATGATAGGCAGGGACCCATCAGCACCCACCTCTCAGAAGCCATAAGTGGGGCTAACCTCTCTGAAACAGAGGGCTGCACAGAGGTTCAGTACCCTAACAAAAGTGGGGTTCTGTTATTAAAGAGGAATGGGGAAAGGATGTTGGGGTGGCATCTAACGGTGTCTACCACACTCCGTATCCTAAAGTTCCATACAGTTGACCTTTGAACAACACAGGTTTGAACTCTGTGGGTCCACCTATTTTTTTCAATAGTAAATACTATAGCACCACACGATCCACAGTTGACTGAATCTAGGGATGTGGATCCACACTCAGTGAGGAACTGCAGTTATTAAGGACCTACTATAAGTTATACGCAGATTTTCGACAGCATAGAGGGTCTGCACCCTTAACCTTCATGTTCAAGGGTCAGCTGTACTATTACTAGAGATAAACTAGTCTCTAAGATCAGACCAGTTCTTATACCCATCTCCTACCAACAAATTACAAGTGAAGAAAAAGGAAATGTGTAGACTAGTAACTACACATCTAGGTTGCATAGACCACAAACTTCCTAGTGTCCATTCACCTAGGCAGACTTTTCACTCCAGACACTACAATCAGCATGAATTTCCCATTTCAGCTGAGTTAGCCCTGATGGTATAAATAGGAGAAAATTTCCCTGAGAGAAATACATGCTGTCTTTAAGTTGCAACTCACTTCTTACTTTATAAGCATCAGATCCTTTATGAGCATTTCAGAAGAAGCCAATTTACAGGTTCAGTGTGGCTGACCACACAATAGCAAGTCTAGGAAAAGAACAGTTTTCCTGACTATCTGCTGCTGCCAGGCCTAGAAGTGTCCCTCCCCCACCAAGAACCCATGTAGCCTTCAATTCTCAGCTACAGTACTGAATATCCAGTGCTTTTCTGGCCCTCCATGGGACATATGTGGGAGAGTTTTCAAGTTTGTTTTCTTTTGATTCATTAACAATTCAACGGCAATTTTTTAAGGAAACAAAATTATTGCCTTAACAGGAAAACACTGTTTTTGGAGCGGTAGTTCACTTTTAGGCATACCAAAAGTTTGAAAGGAAAAGAAAACAAGCCAGTAAAAGAAAAAAGTGTCCTAAAATGACCACTGATGCCTGCATTATATGAGCTTTCTTTTTCCTTAAAGAAAAACCCGTTCAGGTCACTACTAAAAAGCATTTCTGAAGGCTAACAGATGACACCACCCATGTGATTACAAATTGATCTTAGTATTATTTATGAATAGCATCATTTTTATCAAAAGACGTTACTCAAAGACTTATAGACACTATCCTCAAAATGTATTCTGTCCTTAAGAAACATGAGCCAATCAGTAATTTTCAAAACTAACATCTTTAGAGACAAAGTAACACCTTTAACACTTCTGACATCCTTTTACCTAGAGATTGACTAAATCCTAAGAAATAAATTACTTTTGAAATATCCGTGTGACAGAGATCACTATTAACAAAAAGTTTTGAGGCACACAAATGAAATGGCAGCTGTTAAATGATTTGCTGAAAAACTAGTGCTGATTCAGGATCATTAACCTACTAAAATACAGCTGCTCTCAACACGTACAAGATTAAGTTCACAAAATTCACTGCAAATGTATTGACTAGTTATCCTCCATGTTGGCAAAGTTTATTAAGCTTGAAGGAAAGTTATTGTCTCAGCTATAGGAGCTTTCAAATCCATACTATTTCACTGGCAGCTACTTTATGAGAAACAGGTCATAAAATTATGTTTAAACTTTACCGTCATATTTTTGATTGTTCTGCTTACAATTAAATCAAAGCTTGAGAATATTTATGGGCTAAAGGATGGGCAAAGCAGTGAAGACAGGGTTATGGTTTTTTTTCAGGGATCTGGGTCTTCAAAACTGTCAGGAAATCACAGCCTCATGACCTCCTTTTGCTCATGCACTAACAATTCACAACACCATGCATTTTTCCAGTGCTGTTTTCTCTTTTTGGCAAGACCAATATTCTCAAATGCAGAGACTTCTCATTTTCTCTGGAGGTATTCTAACTTTAACTCTTCTCTTGCCTCCACCCCTACATATTTGGAAAGCGCCCTCCCAAACAAATAATGAGGAGATATAAGAGAACAAGACTAGAGAATGTAATGACTGTCACGCATCTGTTATAGTTTTAATGCATTCAGAACACGTTTATTACCAATCCTTCCTGTGCACTAGCTATCTCATATTTTTGTATGTGTAATAATTTGATTTCAGAATGAAAAAGGTAACACATTTTCTTATCACATGAGCACAATGCTAGCATCAGCAACAATAACCGTGGTAACCATGAAGTCTTCTTCAAGCAAGTTAACCCCTCCTACGGCTGGACTTCCAATAACTGCTATAGATGGCCATGCTACAACTTTATGCGTTTCTAAGCTTTTCAATGAAATACGGTTTTATAAAATAAATGCCATAAACCTATTTTGCTAATAACTAAATGCAAGCCCCTTCTCACAATGTTCTATTACATTGTTCTTTCAGTCCCCTACACACTGATATCAACAATAAGCCTGTAGCCAAATTTGTAAGACTAAGGCACACTTAGTTTAGCTTTTCTAATATAAATAAATCATCCATCTTTTCCCGCATGTTAAATAAACAGCAAGGGAATACTTGACCAAGTTTTGCTCCCTGACAGTATGGGCTGTTGGTGATCATCTACCTCTGAAAGCAGCAGAGCAGAAGTCTGGAAAATTAATTAAATTGCTCTCACGTGCCCTGATTTGATATCCGTTTTAAGTGGTTTTCAATGTTGTGGTAACTGCAAGCAAATACGGAAAAAGCACACTAGCTAAATCCTTTCCTCTTAGGAAATGGTTCAGGGGCCAGAAAGAGGTTATCAGAAAGAACTTAATTTTTTTGTAACAGAATTAGGATAAAACCTAGAGTTTAGCAGCTATTTCTAAAGCCAGAAAAACAAATTCACGAGCTAACCAACTGTTAGGTAGTGGTGGTCGGCAAGGTTTGTGGGGGAGGGAAGAGAAAGAGGCCAATTTCACCCAGGAGATAAAGAATCATGATTTCCTGCAGTTTCAGCTCAGTTTGGGTTTTGTTTTCTTCTGCCTCACATTCTACTGTATCACTGTTTCCCTGAAAGTCGCTCAAATGAGTTTCTCTCCGTCTACAACTTCAGCCACTGTTACACAACACACGTGTTCCTCTTTTGCCTGCCCGCCCCCCCTTGCCCCTCGCCTCCCCTCCGGGAAGGGAACAACCTGGGAGAGGAATGACACTGGCCTCGCTGCCTCTGATGAAACCATCCCGCAAGTGACATTATGAAGCTCAAGTGAAGCTGTGGCCGACGCTGCGTTTTGCAAAACCCGGCCAATATCACCAGGAGGGGAATTCAGCGCAAGAGGCCGGGAATCCCCAGGGAAATCTCTAGAAGCGAGGGGTATCCCCCTCTGTTCTCTTGTCGGCAAGTTCCCAAAGGGCTCAGGACTGTTCGCCACGCCAGGTACAGGGGGGCGAGGTGTTGCTGCGCGGGGGGCGGGGGTTGGGGTGTGCAGAACAGACACGGAAGACCGCAGTGTGGCGGAAACAAGGCGGGTGGTCCCCCTCTCCGCAGTCGGCACCTGCGTTTCCCAACCGTCCGGCGGCGCGTCCGAAGCATCCCGAGCCTTTGCGCCCTGGACCCGCGCACCCCACCCCGACCTGGGCGCTCCGGCGAGCTGCCCTCCGGCGGGGGGACCCGCCTGGCTGGGGAGGGGCTGTGCGCCCGGGTCATCCGCGCGCCCGCAGCTCTTGAGCTGGCCGTGGATGACGGGAGCGCGGCGGGTACCGCGCGAGCTACCCGCTCCCGGACCTGTGCCCGGGCGCCCAGCCTGGCCCCAGGCTCCGGGCGGACCCGTCGCGCTCCCGGGAAGCCCCCGGCGGGCGTACCTCGGATGTAGGCGCACTTGCTCTCGTCCAGCTGGCTGGAGGCCGAGCCGCCCATGGTGACGGTGCCGGAGGATGCGGAGCGCCGCGGCTGCACGGGCGGGAGAGACGGACACTCCGGTCGGCGCCCGCTGCCAGCTCCTGGAAGTTGGTGCGACGGCGATCCGGGCTCTGCAATTAAAGGGCAAACTTCCTCCGAGAGGCGCGGCCTGCCGGGGCGCCTCCTCCGGGTCCGCACCCGCTAAGGATCTGTGGGCCGGCCCGGAGCTGTCTTCCCGCCCTCGCTCCACTGGTGAGCTCGTGGGGATGTCAGGTCTGGAATGACTTTTCTTCTCTTCGCTGGCTTCTTATTTTCACCTTGGGGTCAGAGGACAGTTTCCCTGGTGACCGGACACCTCTGAAGCTGGAACCTTCCTCCTCACCTCTTAGGAGGTGGAGGTCAAGGGCCCCTTGCTTTGCACGCCCTGCCCTTTGGGACCAGAAGCAACAGTTCTTCTGGAGCATCACCTAAGAACTTGTTAGAAATGCAAAATCTAGGAGGCAGCTAATTCAATTTAAAGGGTTTATATGAACGTATTCACAAAACAGAAGTAGAATCCCAAATGAAGACAACAAACTTAAGGTCATCAGGGCATAGGGAATGGATCCTTTCAGGGGATGGATCCAGGGGAAGATACCCGGAGACGGGAAAGGTTACCCACTCCAGTATTCTGGCCTGGAGAATTCCATGGACTGTACAGTCCATGGGACTGCAAACAGTCAGACACAACTGAGCGACTTTCACTCACACACACACACACACAGACACACAGCAGATGGATGGGGGAGGGTGTTGGGAGATTGGCACTGACCCATACACACGACTGTGTACTTAAAAGGTAACTAACAAGAACCTACTGTATAGCACAGGGAACTCTACTCAATACTCTATAGGAGAAAAGAATCTATAAAAAAGAGTGAATACATGGACCTGTAAAATGGACACACTTTATTGTACACCTGAAACTAACACAACATCGTAAATCAACTATATGGCCAATAAAAATTTTTAAAAAAAGAAGTTGAGCCAAGGAGGGAGTGGAGGATGAAGGAAAAAAAAGAGAGAAATGGAAAAAAATAGGGAGAACCTAAGTTTGGATACTACAATAGGCTCGCGGTCCAGCAGCTTCTTGAGATTTGATCAGAATCTGCTCTTGCATCTTTAGAGTCCCTTCCTTTCCTTGACAAACTAGAAATAGTTCATTAGAAAGGGCACTTGTTCTTTTCCCACAAGCACTGTTTAGCTTGGCAGCTCCTCCCAAACAAGAACCAGCTTGGTAGAAGGGTCACCACTCATCTCTCCCTATTCTTAGCAGTCAGATTTTAGTGACTCCTGCTGACTTAACCTTCAAGGTCAAATGATCTGTTCACACAAGAACCAGGCCTGAGGGGGACATTTTTCTCTCCAAAGTTACTCATCTAGCATTCTAACACAAAGATTTCTCATACCTCACCCCCAGTCTCTCACATCTTACGTTCCAGTCCGTCAGTAAGTCCTTTCAAATCGACTTTCAAAATATATCCGGGGTCCAACCATTTCTCATCCTCAGGTATCAACCCCATCATTTCTCACCTGGATAATTACACATGCCTCCTGGCTGGTCTGTCTCCTTCAGAGAAAAGCCACAAAGTCTGTCACTGACACAAGCCCCGACTTCCTCTCTGCCCTCACCTACCACCCACTCTCCCTCCCCTTCCAGCCCTACCGGCCTCTTTGCTCTGCTAGGGCACACCAAGCTCAGGGCCTTTTTCACATGCTCGCTCTTCACCTAGCTTTCTCTTCCCTCAGATAATTCGCATGGCTTCCTTTCCAACTGTCTCACTTCAATCTCTACTTAAATCCTAATATATCAGAGATGCTTTCCTTAACCCCATGTTTAAACACCAGGCTTCATCCCTCTGCCTCTTCCCCTATTCATGTCAACCAGCATCATCTGACATATGTTTCTTTCTGGCTTTCCCCACTGAAATGGAACTTCCATGAGGTCAGAGATTGTCTTTGTTGATGCTGTTGTTGCTGTTTTTTCTTTCTTAAGGGCAGGGGTTTTTATGTTCTCTGATAATAGGTTCGATGCCTAGAACAGCACCTGGCACATAGCAGGTGCTCAATAAATAACTCTTGAATAAGTGAAGAATGAGATATAAAATATAAGAATCTGCAGTCAATGGAAGCTGTGACCTCAGTGGATCAAGAGCATTTCCAGCTACTCAGTGATTTGACCTATTCAGTCTTCAACTCTTTTCTCAATATTCTAGTCAGCTCTCAGTATTAAGGGTATCATATGATGCACTTTAAATGTATCATATGATACACAGTAAGTGTATCATATCATATCATTCTTCTCAGAAGAGTAATTCCTTTCATTATACAAATTGATATAATTATACCTCAGAATGCTGTTATTCTTATTAAAGAGAACTAGTTTGGATCTTCTGTCAGAGTAGAGTTTTAGCTTGTCACATCTTGTTTGGGAATACACTGAGAAAAGACTGATTATACTGATTTATCATTCTTTGCTCATTTGTAGCATTCACAGAATGAACAAGGTACATGGAAGGATTTTGTATGGTGTAGTTATTAAGATTTATAACCAGGCAGTTCCAGCCTGGAACCTGACCTGAACATGTGACCGGGTCAAGTTTCTTCACTTACCTGTCTTAGTCTCCTTATTTGTTAAACAGAGTTAATAACACTTACCTCATAGTGTAGACAAAATTAAATTTTATTGGGTTTGTGAAGCACTTAACCTATCCCTAGGAACACAGTAAGTGTTCAGTAAATGGAAATTAGGATCTTCATTATTAGTAAGGACAACAGTGGTCAGAGAGGCAATTTTCTAAAGAAAGTGGATTTTAATTGGACCTTGAAAATCATTGATGTTATATTAAGCAAGAACTTCTGTTCCCTTTTTTCCCAAAACAAATAAAGCTCTTTTTCCCTAATCGGTTTACAGAAAAAATTAAGGAATTCATTATTTTAGTCATAGTATTTAATATTTGCAAATCCTAAGTGGGAATCATTTTATTAATCACACACTAAAAATGAGTCTCCAAGCAATTCGATAACTTTTTGAACCAGATTCAATTTCATGTGATTCAAATCAGCTAGTTTAGGAAATTTCCTTTGAAATGTTAGTTTTTGTACTGCATCCTAAAGACATTTCTTTCAAGTAAATTTCACATACTAAAAATGGTTACCTTTTTTAACATCTTTATTGGGATATAATTCACTCAAAGTATGTTTTTTTAAAGGAGCAATTAGTTTAATAGACATTTCGCATCTCGAAAATGTATATATGTTTTGGGATTCCTTTGCATGTTATAGAATTATGAACCTCTTGTTTGTCACATTCTCATTTGACCTATATACTGTAACACACACTGCATATTAAATACATTTTGCTTCAATAGTTCAGTTCAGTTCTCTCACTCTTTGAGACCCCATGGACTGCAGCACTCCAGGCTTCCCTGTCCATCACCAACTCCCAGAGCTTGCTCAAACTCATGNACTGGGGCACACCTAGATCCTCCTCCCAGATCACCAGGTTAGCCCTGGAAGGCGAGAATGAAGATGGACTCTGAGAGGTGGGAGGGGGGTCGGAACAGTCCAATCACGGAGCCTCTACATGAGACACCAGCGGCAAGAGCAGGAGGAGCCTGCCCAGGGCCACAGAGCAAGGTCCTGGTAAAGCCGGGGAGAGTAGGCTGATGCCGGTCAGCAGGGAACCCACAGATGCCCTTTGATGGCACACAGAGCCTCTAAGCTGGTCCCTCTCAGGCTGCCACTAGTACCAGCTACCAGTAGCGCAGACCTGCAGGACCCGCAGCCTCCGCAGCTGTTGCTGGCAGTGTGCCCTCGGAGGACGGCTGCGACACAGATGGACCAGCACCCGCTCCCTAGGCAGCCCACAGGGCCAGACCTGATCCAGCTCCAGCAAACTGGCCCACTCTGCGCCTCACACACCACGCCTGGTGCTGCTGGCAGCCTTTGTTCTGAGGCTCCTTCTGCCTGGGGTGCCCTGCCCCCAGCTGGTGACTGTCCCCTCTGGCAGGTCCTCATTATAACCCTGTCGAGGGAAGAAAGGAGGTTTCCACCTGGGTCACCCTCTGCTGCTTCTATTACAGGACACAGCCAGTCTCTAATTAACTTGTTTATTTATTACGTCTCCCTGGCTAGACTGGAAACGCCAAACCTCCTGCTAGACTGGAAAATTCGGAGGGTGTGGACTTTGTCCAGCACTGAACACCCCATCAGGCACATGAGGAGGTCTCAGTAAATATTTGCTGAACAAATACAGCACACANAAGTGACCCAGCCATAGAAAATGGCAGCCCACTCCAGTATTCTTGCCTGGAAAATTCCATGGATAGAAGAGCCTGGTGGATTACAGTCCATGGGGTTACAAAAAGTTGGACATGACTGAGGGTACACACACATAACTGATAACAATGCTGTGATGGTTTCAGGTGCACAGCCAAGTGAGTCAGCCATACACATACATGTATCCATTCTTCCCCAGACTCCCCTGCCATCCAGGCAGTCACATAATGTTGAGCAGACTTCCCTGTGCTATACAGTAGGCCCTTGTTGCATACCAGGAAATTTAAATTTAACTGTGGGTTACGTATGTCTTATTGTGAATAGATTCAGTTGACTATTTCTTGACCGTCATGTGCCAAGGGTTGTGCCAGGCACTGTAATATACATTATTTAATTTGATTATCGCAAAAATTCCATGAAGCCAAAGTTATTACACCCATTATGTCAATGCTTAAATTAAGAAGTAGAGAGGCTGTGTGGTCTGTGCAACTCACACAGATAGGAAACAGGATGGCTATTTGAACAATAGATTAAAGCAAAATCTGTTGGTGAATCCAATACTCTTTTCACTCTTCAGTATTTCAAATGAACTTTAAAAAGTATTTACACTTTATTTTATAATTAAACAAATGTCTTCAGCATAGATCCACAAGACATTCAGCACAGATACACAAGATGTTCATTTAATTTATACAGTCATCATTGCTCTTTGTGAATTTAGATAATTTTCAAAATTGGATTCTTATTTCCCCCTCTCTCTCTTGAATATAGCATTTCAATAAAGGTTAAATGGAATCTTTAGGATACACAGACTTTTTTTTTTTGGTTAATAATTTGAAAATATAGAAAGTGTAAGCTGTACATATAAGTTAATGCTGGTGACTATTGGTTTAAAAATATAAGACCAAAGAGATCAAATCCTGTATTATATNCTCACTTCCACTGTATAGTCATAAGGGATTTGATTTAGGTCATACCTGAATGGTCTGGTGGTTTTCCCTGCTTTATTCAATTTAAGTCTGAATTTGGCAGTAAGGAGTTCATGATCTGAGCCACAGTCAGCTCCCGGTCTTGTGTTTACTGATTGTATAGAGCTTCTCCATCATTGGCTGTAAAGAGTATAACCAATCTGATTTCAGTGTTGACCATCTGGTAACATCCATGTATAGAGTCTTCTCTTGTGTTGTTAGAAGAGGGTGTTTGCTATGACCAGTGTGTTCTCTTGGCAAAACTCTATTAGCCTTTGCCCTGCTTCATTCCGTCCTCCAAGCCCAAACTTGCCTGTTACTCCAGGTATCTCTTGACTTCCTACTTTTACATTCCAGTCCCTTATAATGAAGAGGACATCTTTTTTGAGTGTTACTTCTAGAAGATCTTATAGGTCTTCATAGAACTGTTCAACTTCAGCTTCTTCAGCACTACTGGTCAGGACATAGACCTGGATTACTGTGATATTGAATGGTTTGCCTTGGAAACGAACAGAGATCATTCTGTAGTTTTTGAGATTGCATCCAAGTACTGCATTTCAGACTCTTTTGTTGACTGTGATGGCTACTTCATCCCTTCTAAGGGATTATTCCCCACAGTAAAACACATTTCCTTATATTCTCCCTTGAATAATCTTTGAAGGTTATGCTAACTGTAGGTAAATTGTAAAATTAATTAAATTTGTCTCTGAACCTCTCCTGTCNTGTGATGGCTACTTCATCCCTTCTAAGGGATTATTCCCCACAGTAAAACACATTTCCTTATATTCTCCCTTGAATAATCTTTGAAGGTTATGCTAACTGTAGGTAAATTGTAAAATTAATTAAATTTGTCTCTGAACCTCTCCTGTCTTTCCTTAGCACTCTTTTCTCCTCTTCTCTTTGTACAATTTCTAAATAATGCCTAACTTTATCAACAAAACTCTCGTAGGTTATTGTACAAAATAGAGTTAACTACTGAAAGTCATTTTATGAACAATTTTTTGTTTATTTTTAAAATGAAGATCCTACACTTACTAGCAAGATTGTTTCAATATTCTAATGTGGTCTGTCTTTTCCAGAGGTACAAGGTTTAGAATCTCCAGTCACCATTCTGACATTGACTTGCCTCATGATTTGGGGAANATGAACAATTTTTTGTTTATTTTTAAAATGAAGATCCTACACTTACTAGCAAGATTGTTTCAATATTCTAATGTGGTCTGTCTTTTCCAGAGGTACAAGGTTTAGAATCTCCAGTCACCATTCTGACATTGACTTGCCTCATGATTTGGGGAAATAACTTAAATTTTCTAATCTTTATATTTCTTTTCTTCAAAATGAGTATCTGTGAAAATTAAATGAGATCAGACTAAATACATAATACACAATGCTAACATGTCCAGCATATATTTCATCTCTAAATGAAGCAAGCATGAAAAAAGGTAATAAATTAAAATGTGTTTTATTAACATAATAATGTTAATTCTTTTTATTCTTGTGCTTATTATAGTACCTTCGATTTGTGTACAATAAATCACACTTTCCAGGAGGCAGAACATCAGGACAAATTTTGAAAGGGAAAGCAATGTGCCTATTATATTTTAGTTGTATATCTGAAAAAAAATGTTTTCATGATACAAACTGTAGAAAATTGAGCTGGTTGAAATAGAGAGACTATGTAGAAGATGGAATCCAACTTCTCCTCATCAGTGATTCTTGAGGGGAAGTTTCAAAAGGTCCAAGGATGTGTGGAATTTTCATTAGAAAAAGTCTTGTTTTTTTAAGTTTATAAAGATTCCTTCAGCTCAATGTGCTTTTCAAATATGAATCATCTCAATTGTATGTAGATATCCAGCACAGCGTGAGACCTTAGACATAGAATAGAAGTCAAAGTATTTTAACAGAAACTGACAAAGGCTTGAAACTAAGGATGACAAACTCTAGACCCAATAGGGCAATTAGACATGTATCCACCAGTCTTCAAATCTAACAAAGACCAAAGGCAACCAAGGCCGCAAGTGAGATGCTGCTGGCCTCGGATCCTTGAACACAGTTCCAGCCATGTTACTTCCACCTCATGAAGATGGGTTTTGTGATGGGTTGAGCTGTGGGCACCGTGGTTGGGGTACTCTTCGGCATCTTTTCCCTTCTCAGGGTCAGAATATGGGGTCAGGAGCTGATGGGTGGTATCAGGAAAACCATGATGCAATGTGGTGATACCTTTTGCACATTCATGGCTATCGGGATGGACATACGATGCTCATCAGGGCAGTGTTGCCCGCTATATCCACCCTCTCCCGTCAGTCCCAGTCCATGTACTATAATAGAACAAGTCTTTGATTTCAGCCCCTTCATGGATCACAGCCTTGTTGTGGTCGAAGGGACTTGCATAACTCAGTGAAGCTATGAGCCATGCTGGGCAGGGTCACCAAAGATGAAGGGGTCATAATGAAGAGTTCTGAGAAAGCACAAGCCACTGGAGGAGGGAATGGCAAACCAATCCAGTATTCTTTCTGTGACAATGCCATGAACAGTTTGCAAAGGTAAAAAGGTATGGCATTGAAAGATGAATTCCCCAGGTTAGAAGGTGTCTAATATGCTACTGGGGAAGAGCAGATTGATTTAAGAAAGAAAACTGACAAAGAGACCAGCATGGTTACTCTTTCAAAAATCTATGATTGTATTATTGCCATAGATAAACAGATTATAGGGTTCTTCTGAAGGCAAGACTACCTTGTACTTGGACAAGTGGTTAGTTCAGTACAAGTGCACAAAGAGAAGAGTGCCACCTGCTGGACCAGCTATGATACTCCGTGCTGGGCTGGGGTTACATGAAAATGAAGGAAATGACAGAGACTCTGGTCCAAATCAAATTCACATGCTTGCCTTTAAATTAGTTCAACAGTCGTTTGGCATTATTCAGCTATTGCTTATAAGCTTCTTTTGCTCAGCTGACAAATGAATTACTCTTCCAGAACAGACTTTTCTGTTGAATTTATTTGGGGGACTAATTCAATTATTTTATATTATGAGCTTATACTAACTGCTTATAACGCACAGTTTGACATTAATTATAATCCATTTTGTAATGCATAATCTCTTGATTATTTCCTTTTGCAGTCTCAGTTCCCTCTTTTCTATATAATGCATTAATTCTCCTAGTCGGGTAGCAATAGTTGTGAAAAGTAATATGCCAGCGCTCTGAAGTCTATTGCAGTGTGCTTGAATCAGGAGATGGGAGGAGGTATTGACAAGCAACTCCAGGGAGATGCAGTAACAGTGGGGCTGCTCCATCAAGGTGGGGATGGATATTACATCACCAAAATTGTTTAGAATTCCTATACATGATAATACAAAAATGCAAGCTGACTTAGTGTTAGTCACTCAGTCATGTCCCACTGTTTGCAACCCCATGGACTGTAGCCTGCCAGGCTCCTCCATCCATGGGATTGTCCAGGCAAGAATAATGGGTTGCATGCCCTCCTCCAGGGGCTCTTCCCAACCCAGGGATTGAACCCAGGTCTTCTGCATTACAGGCAGATTCTTTACCATCTGAGCCACCAGGGAAGACCAAAATGACTTAGCCATTTTTTTTTTTTTTAATGTGGTATTATCTTGAACTAAATACAAAGACTTTTCCAGTCATGTCACCCAGGGATCATTTAATCCACTGCTCTATTTGGCTTCTAGTCTCTTGCCTGTCTCCTCAGCAATGGTAAGGCAGATACCCTTTCCACAGGGAAGGGAGTTTCAAGGTTTGTTGCCTTTGCCAATAATGAAAAATTTTGAGAGCCAGATGGCAAAGCTGTGGCCATTGACATCTTTCTCGTGAACTACATTGAAAGAACCAGGATGTCTCTCCTGATTGGTGACCACATCAGTTCTTCTCAGGTTAGCACCTCCAGTCACCATGCACCAGTGTCAAATTTGATTAAATCAGTACTCTTTCCAGTCTCCAAGTCAATTTGAATGGTGTCATTCACCTTGATGAGGGAATCAAGGGTAGTGGATGGTGCAAGCATTATGGGTCACCAGAGAAGGGATTCCTTTTGTCCCCACAAAGATATTTCCCACTTTGCCTAGCTTGTACCTTGCCTCCTCAGGTGTAATACAATGAAGAGCAAAGCAACCACTGGTGTCATCAATCAGATGAAAATTCTCTCCAGTTTTATCAGTGCTGATGACATCCATAAAACCGGCAGGGTAAGTTAGATTGGTGCAGACCTTGCTATCACTCTTAATGAAATTCTGCATACAGATCTCAATTTCATCTCCTATTGGGGCATACTTGAGTCTGATCCTTAGGAAAATGCTTAGGGGCAAACATTCCCTAGTTTGTGGGGACTGGTAGATGGACGAGAAGCAAACACACCAGTCAGTTTATCCGGCATCGAAAGCTTTGGAGCTGATATGGGCTTCAGGTACTTCCCGGGAGCACAAGCTGTGGCTGCTCTAAGCACTGGGCAGGAAAAAGAGCTGACTTAGTTTTATTATTGCTTTTTTGTTCCCTACAGACAATGTATCCTTTATTGCCTGAACCAAGGACAGACCCTTCTCACAGCATCTTCCCAATGCTCTTTGCACTCACAAATAGTGTGAGTAGGACAGAGATGTCCAGATTTCTATGCCTTATGTTTGAAAGAAGGTATCCTTCCACATTGGCATAATTTTTTGAACCCAATTAAAACTGTCTTCATCCACACTGCCTTAAATTCCTTTTCTTATTTTGACATTGCACCAATTATCATTTATTTAAGTTGTAAATGATAAAGCTATCTCTTTTAAACACCTTAAGGTGGATCAATTTAATCAGATTACATTCTCCTAAAATTTAGCCAACATTAGCTCACTGTAAGAATAACAGTTCTGAAGAAGAAAGAGTATGAGGACCTTTGAAATACATTTTGTTAGTCTGTTTCCAAACTGGGCCAGTTAGAATCTTGCCCAGGATTTCTCTGTTGAAGCTACTGAAAAAGAACTGTTGGGCTACCCTGGTGGCTAGGTGGTGGAGAAGACAGTGCAGGAGAGACAGGTTCGATCCCTGATCCAGGGAGATCCACCGTTCTGTGGAGCAACTAAGCTCATGCACCACAAACATTGAGCCTGGACCCTAGAGCCCAGGAGCTGCCGCTACTGAAGTCCAGAGGCCCTAGCGCCTGTGCTCTGCAGGAAGGAAGCTATAGAAACCCATGCAACGCAACTAGAGAAAAGTCCGGGCAGCAATGACGAGCTAATAAATTTAAAAAAAATTTTTTTTAAGGAAAACAACTGCTCCCTTTCCCCTTGGTCTAATAAACTGGTAAGTCAGGAATCTTGAGCTGCTCAGTTCAGTTCAGTCGTTCAGTCGTGTCCGACTCTTTGCGACCCCATGAATTGCAGCATGCCAGGCCTCCCTGTCCATCACCAACTCCCAGAGTTCACCCAAACCCATGTCCATCAAGTCAGTGATGCCATCCAACAATCTCATCCTCTTTCATCCCCTTCTCCTCCTGCCCTCAATATTTCCCAGCATCAGGGTCTTTTCAAATGAGTCAGTTCTTCACATCAGGTGGCCAAAGTATTGGAGTTTCAGCTTCAGCATCAGTCCTTCCAGGACTGATTTGCTTTAGGATGGACTGGTTGAATCTCCTTGCAGTCCAAGGGACTCTCAGGCGTCTTCTCCAACACCACAGTTCAAAAGCATCAGTTCTTTGGCACTCAGCTGTCTTTATAGTCAAACTCTCACATCCATACGTGACCACTGGAAAAACCATAGCATTGACTAGACAGACCTTTGTTGGCAAAGTAATGTCTCTGTTTTTGAATATGCTGTCTAGGTCATGACTTTCCTTCCAAGGAGTAAGCGTCTTTTAATTTCATAGCTGCAATCACCATCTGCAGTGATTTTGGAGCCCANTCTCAAGAGTCTTCTCCAACACCACAGTTCAAAAGCATCAATTCTTCAGCACTCAGCTTTCTTTAGTGTAAATTTATTTATAAGGTGGTAATTCACTTCTCAGTGGGACAGGAAACGCAAAGGTTCTGTTTACACTGCACCAGTAAGAGATGCCTGTGGGGCTGGCTGGTTTCAATCACACAAGTGTTTAGATTAGACCCAGAGCTGAAGAATACTCTGAACCGATTCAGCACCAAAAACAGAAAGTATGTCGATTTGGGGCAGATGAATCCACCTGCCTTGGGACTCATGAGTGCATTTCAGGCCAGAAGGAAACCAGCAGCTCTGTGTGGGAAGTCCAGCACTTTACAGACAAGGTTGCTCCTCCCTCGTTTTTTTCCCTTTCTTTCTTTTCTGTAATTGAAATATAGTTGATTTACAAAATTATATTAGTCTCAAGTGTACAGCACAGTGATTCAGCATTTTATAGATTTTACTTCATTAAAAGTTATTAAATGTATATTATATAACGATATATACAGAAGGACTATACAAAAAAGATTTTAATGACCTGGATAACCATGATGGTGTGATCACTCACCTAGAGCCAGACATCCTGGAATGTGAAGTCAANAAGATAACAGACTGTTGCTTTGTTTTTGTTTTCATCTTGTTGATAAGGTGAAATCCACATAGCATAAAATTGGCCATTTTAACTTGTACAATTGAGTTGCATTTGGCTATATCTGCAATGTTTTGCAGTGTTCACTTCACCTCTACCTGGTTTCTTTAATTTGAGAATGAATTATATACATCATCCAACAAGGAATTTCAGGTATTATGTTTGCTAAGAGTGACCATAAAATTGGTTTGCTTGCAAGAGCCCGAGTTTATATCTGAAGTCCTAGCACCTCGCCCAGTTTGCCAGTTGTCACATAAAATGGTGTTTCCATTAGGATGACAAATGTAAGGACAACATATATCTTTACAATTTCAATTAAAACCCTATTAGTTTTATCATCCATTTGGTCTCAACAGGCATCATATTTATTAGTATCATTTCAATAAGTAAACCCAAATTTTTCATGACAATCTTACTCTACACATTTAATATTACTGTCAGAATGTGCCATCAATGTGTCAGATAATTATGTCTGTGAATTAAAAGATCACAATGGATGTAAAATTAATTCTTCTAATTTGATTGAAAATATTCAGTTATCTTCAGTTTCCTTAGTGCCATATTCATATCCTCATTTCTCAGGCTGTAGATAAGGGGGTTCATGGTTGGTGGCACCACAGTATAGAATACTGAAATTAACAAATCCAAAAGTGATGGAGATTTGGGTAATGGGCGTAAGTAGGCAAAATACCCAGAAGAGAAAAACAAAGTCACAACAATGAGGTGTGGCAAGCATGTGGAGAAAGCTTTGGATCTGCCTTGTCTGGAGGATATCCTCAGCACAGTGGAGAAGATGTGTATATATGATATATCAATAAACACAAAACAGCCAAAATCTAGCACTAGGTTGAGCGCAATGACTACTAATTCCCCAGTGTTAAATGAACAAGACAGAGAGAGCAGTTGTGGGACATCACAGAAGAACTGATGAACTTCAGATCCACACATGGGTGTGGAAAAGGTAAAAGCTGTGTGCAGAATTGCATTGAGACTTCCACTGAGCCATGAAGAGGCAGCCATCTGCACACAGGCTCCATGGCTCATGATAATGTCATACCTGAGTGGGTGGCAGATGGCAATATAGCGGTCATAGGACATGACTGTGAGTAGCGCTATTTCTGTAGTGGCTAAGAGGAAAAAGAAAAACACCTGTGAAACACATCCAAGGAATGAAATGGTGTTGTCATTGGTCAGAGAGTTCATGATGGATTTGGGGACAGAGATGGAAATGAGGCCAACATCCAGAAAGGATAAGTTCTTCAGGAAGAAGTACATTGGCGTGTGGAGGCAATGATCCTTAGTGGTGAGCGTGATGATAAGAAGATTCCCAAGCAGAGCTGCCAGGTAAATTAGCAAAAAGAGCACAGCGTGAAAGATCTGGATCTCCCGAACATCACTGAATCCCATTAGAAAAAATGTGCTCCTAGAGGTAAAGTTGNTTTCATCAAGAGGCTTTTTAGCTCCTCTTCACTTTCTGCCATAACGGTGGTGTCATCTGCATATCTGAGGTTATTGATATTTCTCCTGGCAATCTTGATTCCAGCTTGTGCTTCCTCCAGCCCAGCGTTTCTCATGATGTACTTTGCATATAAATTAAATAAGCAGGGTGATAATATATAGCCTTGACGTACTCCTTTTCCTATGTGGAACCAGTCTGTTGTTCCATGTCCAGTTCTAACTGTTGCTTCCTGACCTGCATACAGGTTTCTCAAGAGGCAAGTCAGGTGGTCTGGTATTCCCATCTCTTTCAGAATTTTCCACAGTTTATTGTGATCCACACAGTCAAAGGCTTTGACATAGTCAATAAAGCAGCTAGTGAACATTTGTTCACCAGAAGGAGAGCCTCTGATTGAAACAAAAGAGTTCTCTGATGACATTCTGTTAGTTGAGTTCTGGCTTTCCCAGTTACATGAAACAGTAAATAATCCCCCCTCCCTTTTTTTGTTAAGTTTGAATTGGGTTTCTGTTTTACTTTCCAACCAAAAACATTTTGACCCATATATATTGCTTTAAATATAGTACTTGTATGCAAGATTAAAACATTCTGTAGCTATACTAAATCTCTTTATATAAATGATTAAAGCAAATATAAATAGACATTGCTTTCTATGAGTGATTTGTAGCCACTGCCAACAAATGGCAGTTAGCACAATGTATAATAATTTGCTTTTTTTTTCTTAATCATTTTTCATTCTCTACAGTCATGTTTAAAAGTGATTTATTTTCATTCTAGACACTTGATTAATGATTGGCTCTCTATGTACACTAATTCCAATTCAAATTTAAAGTCATCTGTCTCAAATATTGGCAAGAGAATTAGCAGTCCTGTACGTGTTCCTACCTGAATGTTCAGAATTTTAGTTCCTTACTGATCTCATTTTTTAAAAATTAGATACATAAAATTTTAAATTTTAGTGTAAATTGGGCTGCAATTAAATTTGGAGTTATGGCAGAGTTTGGATTAGAGCTAAATCAGATTGGCAGGAGTTCTGCAGCCTTAATGGCTATGTTTTACATGGTGCTATTAAAGTTATAGCCACATAAATTATGTCACTTAATCCTAGAAGTCTTGGAAATTAACCATGGGAAGAGGGAGCCCAGTGTTGATAAACTAAGCAGTACTGAGAAAACTGTTGTGAAAGTATCAGTAGAAAAGCAGGTGGAAAACAAGGATAGCATCAACGTTATAGGTTTTCTGTTTGTCTGTTGAGACTTATGTGCTAGAACCTTGATGACTATGACTTGGCCTCCGATGCCTGGAACAGTCCCAGGCTTATGGTCAGCACTCAAAAAGAGCTTGTTGAATGAATGAATGAATGAATGTTCTTCAGTAGATACAAATCTTTGATGCGACAAGATTTTTCCTGTAATTACTGTAGGTTATCAGACTGATCCAGAAGGAATTTCAGGTACTCTCTTCTCCAGGCTTCCTCATTTTAATACTGAAGGAACTGAGATCAGGAGAAGTAAATGTTTGTTCAGAACAAACATGGGGTAATTAATCAGTTAACAAACATTTATGGAGTATTTACTGCTGATGAATATTTAGAACTGTTTCAGATAATGGGAATACAGCAGAGCATAAGACAGCCTGAGGCTCTGACATCAAGAGTTTACATTCAGAGTGATGACTGAGTGATCAGTGAGTAAATGAGATTTCCGTTCCTTATAAATGATGCTATAAAATGCTAGTATAGAATATTGTGGTGGAGAATGACAGAACATGGAGAAAGACACAGCTGATTTAGTAGATTACTTAGCACAGAATCTCTAAGAACTCTCATTTGAGCCAAGCCGTGAGTGACGAGGACACATGTATTCAAATACAGAGGAAGAGGATTCCAAGCGCAGGTGCAAAGGTTCTAACATGGAAACAAGCTTGGTGTGCTTAATGAAAAGAAAAACAGCCATAATGCTTCTGCTGGAATGAAAAGGGCAGGAAATGAACAGAGATGAGGTTTGGTGGACAAATATCATACCCTGTAGAACCCTGTGTATCAGGAACAGAAGAAGTTGGGTTTTATTACACAGGGTGATGAGACCCCAATATAAGTTTTGAGGAGAGAAGTCACATAATCTAATTTTCATTTTAGCCATTTGCAGTGACGTGGATGGAACCTAGACATTGTCATACGGAGTGAAGTTAGTCAGAAAAAGAAAAACAAATACCATATATTAACATATATATGCGGAATCTAGAAAAACTGTGTAGATGAACCTGTTTGTAAAGCACAAATTGAGACACAGACATAGAGAACAAATGTGTGGACAACCAGGGGGGTGAACTGAGAGGTTGGGATTGACCTATATATTCTATTGAGACTGTGTATAAAGTAGATAATTCATGAGAACCTACTGTATAGCTCAGGGAACTCTACTCAATGCTTTGTGGTGACCTAAATGGGAAGGAAATCCAAAAAAGAGGGGATATATGTATATGTATATGTAGAGGGGATTCATTTTGCTGTACAGTAGAAACTAAAGCAACATTGTAAAGCAACTAGACTCCAATTTTTTTTAATTAATTAAAATTTAAAAAACTAAAATTGAAGGAAAAAAATAAGATTAATGAAAAAAAGAAAAATCACTGAGACTGCTATATGGAGAAAGGATCAGACTGAAAAAGACAGGAAGTTGGGACTGATTGGAAGATCGTCTTAGTAGTTCAGGCTAGATGATGGTCACCTGGACAAGGGTGGAGCAGTGAAGAAGGGAGCAGAGCCAGACTCAAGACTTACTTTGTAAGTACTTGTTGATAATTGCTTGTGGGCAGTTGGACAAATGAAGATGAAGATGGTAAATGACCATGATGGGGAAGACCCTGGGAAGAATAAACTGGGAGGAAAGGAGAAATACTTAGTTCTGCTTTAGATATGTCAAGGGCTTCCCTGGTGGCTCAGACCATAAAGAATATGCCTGCAATGCAGAAGACCCAGGAGATGTGGGTTCAATCCCTGGGTCTGGACGATCACCTGAAGTAGGAAATGGCAACCCACTCTAGTATTCTTGCCTGGAAAATTCCATGGACAGAGGAGCCTGGCAGGCTACAGTCCATGGGGTTCCAAAGAATCAGGCGTGACTAAACAATGAACAGACATGTTAAGTTTGACATTTTTATTAAACACTTATAAGAAAATGNCCCACTCTAGTATTCTTGCCTGGAAAATTCCATGGACAGAGGAGCCTGGCAGGCTACAGTCCATGGGGTTCCAAAGAATCAGGCGTGACTAAACAATGAACAGACATGTTAAGTTTGACATTTTTATTAAACACTTATAAGAAAATGCTGAAAGTTACTTGGATAAATAAGTCTAGAACTCAGGATAGAGGTCAGGAAAAGAGGTATGGATTTGAAAGTCGTTTGTGAATAGATGATACTTAAAGCCATGGCAGTAGGGAAGAATGCAGGTTGAAAACACAGAGGCTTGCAAGAGGTCTGCTGGAGGAGGAAGAGCCAGAAAAGATGCTAAGAAAGAGCTCTCAGACCAGTCAGGGGAAAATCAGGTGAGTTTGGCTTCATGGACAGCTACACAACCAACCTTAACAGGAACTGTCTCTTATAGATGTGGGGTTGGGAGAATGGAGGAATGAAAGCCTGACTAAAGTGCATTATGGCAAGAATGAGAGGCAGGACAAAAAGGAAACAAGCTAAACATGGCTTTCAGAAATTTTCCTGTTGAGTGGGGAAGAGAAATGGAGTGGTGATTGGTGGGGGATGGAGGAGAGAGAGAGAGATTAGACTGCTAGTACAGACAACGCAGTAGAAAGAATCTGATGATACATAAGCGCAAGGGGATAACTGAAGATACACAGCTGTGTGAAAGAATTGGCCTTTGCCCTTGACTGGGGCAAGGATGCTTTACCCACTATGACTCAAGGGAAATACAGATGCTGAGGTTCAGATGCTGGTGGGCTGTAGGATTTGGTAAGGAGTTGAGGCAGGACTTGGCCAGTTCTATCAGAGTTATATTCAATTTTCTCAGATCCCATTTTGGAGTGTAACCACATAGCCTCCAATAGAAAATAATGTCATATTTCTTGTATCGGACACAATAGCTGAAACTGTTGATAGAGGTGATTCCTGCTTCAGTTAATTTGCAGCGTGAAAAATATTCTGCAGATCTGTTATGTTCAATGGTACAAAAATGTCTTTTATCTAATTAAATGGAATTCTTATAGCACTAATCTTGTCTTAAGGACAATGTAGAAGAGACAAAGCCCTCAATTTTTTGTTTGAATAAAGGAGGAAAGTCAGTCAGCACATGGAAAATGTGAAGGGAATCTGGGTCCTAGAAATCATGGTGAACCACGGATATCGTCAACTCTGGAACAGCCCTAGCTCAGATTCTTGTTGTGTAACTGTACTGACTGTTGCAGATGTTTTTCAGTATTTTACTGGAGCAACTGGTAGCCATCTGGAAAAAATAAAGCTCAAACTTTATGCAAAATCAATTTCATTTAAATGAAAATGTAATTTTAAAAGTACTGGACAAAGCATCAGACAGAGGAGCCTGGCGGGCTACAGTCCATAGGGTTGCAAAGAGTCAGACACAACTTAGCAACTGAACACACATGAGCTCACATGGGACATTTATGCCATAGAAAACTAGGCAAAGATTAAAAGAGAAACAGAAAGCAATTTATGTTAAAAAAAAAAAAAAGAGAAAGATCTCTAGGATACATTTTTAAGGGGGAGAAGAAAGATATGAAATGGGTCACATAGTAGCCTACCATTTATGTAAAAAGAGAGAAAAACTGATAATATATGCAAGCTTATTGGTTGTCTTTCAGAGCAGGGAGAGTAGGTAGTTGGCAGATGAGATCTCGAGAGAGTTTTTTACTACATATGCTTTTCAGAGTTCAGTTCAATTGCTCAGTCTTGTCCGACTCTTTGCAAGCCCGTGGACTGCAGCATACCAGGCCTCCCTGTCAATCACCAGATCCCAGAGTTTACTCAAACTCATGTCCATTGAGTCAGTGATGCCATCCAACCATCTCATCCTCTGTCAGCCCGTTCTCCTCCCACCTTCAATCTTTCCCAGCATCAGGGTCTTTTCAAATGAGTCAGTTCTTTGCATCAGGTGGTCAAACTGATGGAGTTTCAGCTTCAACATCAGTCCTTCCAGTGAATATTTAGGACTGATTTCCTTCAGGATGGACTGGTTGGATCTTCTTGCCGTCCAAGGGACTCTCAAGAGTCTTCTCCAACACCACGGTTCAAAAGCATCAATTCTTTAACACTCAGCTTTCTTTATAGTCCAACTCTCACATCCATACATGACTACTGGAAAAACCAGAGCCTTGACTAGACACAGACCTTGGTTGGCAAAGTAATGTCTCTGCTTTTTGATATCTTTTATGCCTTTAAATTTTTGAATCATGTAAGAGCACTGCCTACTTTTTTAATAAAATAAAATATGACTCCATATATATTCATAGTAATGTCTCAGCATTTTAGGACTCTTTTTTTTTATTCCCTATAAGATAGGTAGTTCAGAGAATTCTGAAGTCAGGCTTTCTGGGTTCAAACTCTGATTCCACCAGCAACCTTAAGTAATCTACTTAACTTCTCTGTGCTTTAGCTTTCCTATTTTCAAAGATGAGAATCATTTTGAGAACTGAAGGACAGAATACTTGCACTGTTTAGCCCAATGCTGGACCCAGAGTAAGGCCACACCGAAGGGTAATGAACATCATTTTTAATTTGCTGTGAATATCAAAGCAGCAGAAATTTTAAAGCAAAAGCTGTCCTCCTAAGTCTTAATTTTGTTATTCTGTGAAATGTAAGTAATTTAAACTGGTCCATTTAACAAATGGAACATGATGGATGGATAATAAAAATGCCAACACTAATAGCTGGCAAATATTTTCTCATTAAGACATTTTTTTCATCATCTATTGTTCTCGTTTTCTCTCTTTCACTATGTTGTGTTTTTCTTAAGCTGTAAAATGTTATTTACAAAATGCTTGCTGACAACATCATTATCTTTTCCTCAATCAAATATGAAACTATCAGTAGAACCCTGAACCTACCTCTTTCCATTCTGTTTTTTGCATGTCAGCAGTTCTGGTCACCCTATCATCTCCTGTGAGCCCCTGAAGAACAAAGACCACAGTAAGTGATCACTGTCATATCCCCGGTACCTGCCACGATGCCTGGACCATAAAGGCATTCAGTAGAGAGTTGTTGAATGAATGGACAAATGAATGAATGCATACTTGTGTTCATGAGAGAAAATGGAGGGAAAGTAATCCTCTTTCTACTTCTGCAGGCTTGCACAGTCAAAAGAAAGCGAGTGAGATGCTAAGGTTCATGGAAAGTTCAGCAACAAAGAAAGAGGTTTCATCTTCTTATCCAGTTCATGAGCTCAATGAGTTCACGTTGCTTAGAGGTTCTCTCTGGTTGCAGTTCTGAAAACTATTGTAGGACAAGTGAAGAAAACATTTATGGAATACCTATTGCATATGAGGTACTGTATTAGATACTTCAATACATTGTTTAAACCTCTCAACAATAATAAGAGGTAAATGTTATTCCTACTTTGTAGATAAGAAAGGGGTTATTTTCTAAAGGGGGTACACAAACTATTCAATCATAGAAATTAGCCAATCCTAAAACATCCATCTATAGCTCAATAGCCTGAACTCTGCCTATCTAATTTCATAATTAACTACAGTATCTTTCTCAAGCAAATGTTCTAACTTGGAAGCCAAACTGTAGGGTAAGATAAAAATGATACAGCAATACCTCTATACATATTTCTGATCACTTTTAAAGTAAAAATATATAGCTCTAAGATAACTGCTCAAAAGGTACTTGCCACAAAGTAGTCTGGAATTCCACTAGGACTTAGCTTGGTAGATTTCTCTTTGACTTACTATCCAGACAGTTTGTGGGGGAAATTAAGAGACACAGTGAATGATTATACTATTGCTTTTTATCATCCCTTGCTGATGAATATAACCACTAGGGTAGCTGATGATTAAATTTTGTCAATTTGGCTAGCCTATGGTATCCAGCTGTTTAGTCAAATGGTATAAATATTGCTGTGGAGGTATTCTGTAAATGTAATTAACATCTATAATCAGTGCATGCATGCATGTAAGTTGCTTTACTTGTGTCCAACTCTGTGACTCTATGAACTATAGCCCGCCAGGCTTCCCTGTCCATGGGATTCTTCAGGCAAGAAAACTGGAGTGGGTTGCCATGCCCTCCTCCAGCAGATCTTCCCCACCCAGGGATAAAGTAAAGGAGATTGCTCTCAGTGAAGTGGATGGGCCTCATTCAATTAACTAAATGCCTTAACAGCAAAAATTAAGGATTTCTGGAAAGGAAAGAATTCTGAGTCAAGACTAATATAGAAATCTTTTCAGGGTTACCAAGCTGCTGGCCTGCCCTGTGAATTTTAGACATACCACTCCCCACAATCAATTCCTTAAAATTAAATATCTTTATATTTATTTATATAAATGTAAAATAATTTGGGAGAAGAGCATTCATAATGCTCAGCTGTAAGAATCAAAACATTCAAAAATTTGTTTATTTGCTTTTTTAGCAGCACCACGAGGCTTGTGGGATTTTAGTTCCCCAACCAGGGATTGAACCCTGACCACATAGGAAAAGCACCAAATCCTAACCACTGGACAGCCAGGGAATTCCCTAACTACTTTCTGTTTAATCAGAAGTTACACTGATATCTTTTAAGCTTTGGGAGTAAAATATTCATATGGGGGCTGTGGCATTGTGAATTATAATAAGAAATATATAGCTGGTCTTCATCCCCATTTCTGGTACAGAGCTCCTAAAACCCCTGAAATTTCATAAATGTGAGAATGATAAAAATGTATTTTTTATGTTAATGAGTGACTTTTGTAAAGCCCTAGGTTAGTAAAGGAGGAGAGGTTGCGAGGCAAGGAGGGTTGGTTGCCAGGGAAAGCCAACCACAAGGGGAGAGGGGCTGGAGGTTGAGCCAGTTGCCATTGGCCGACGATTTAATTAGCCATGCCTGTGTAATGAAGTTTCCATGAAAATCCAAACAGACCAGGTTCAGAGAGTTTGCAGGGGCTGGAAGATTGGTGCTTGGACAGGGCATGGAAGATTTGTGCCCTTACCACATGCCTGCCTTCTGGCTATTCCTGATTGTTACCCTTTTATCATCTACCAATGATCTAGTAAGTAAATTGTTTCTGTGAGACACTCTGGCAAACTGACTCAGCCCAAGACGAGAGTAGAGGGAACCTTTGATTTTCAGCTAGTTGGTCAGAAGTACAGGTAACAAACTAGACTTGAGATGGGCATCTAACTAGGGGGTGGGAACAGATAGTCTTGTCAGACTGAGCCTTAACCTGCAGAATCTGTCTCCAGTTGGATCGGTTCAGTTCAGTTCAGTTGCTCAGTCTTGTTCAACTCTTTGCAACCCCATGGACTGCAGCATGCCAGGCTTCCCTGTCCATCACCAGCTCCCAGAGCTTGCTCAAACTCATGTCCATCGAGTCAGTGATGCCATCCAACCATCTCATCCTCTGTCAGCCCCTTCTCCTCCTGCCCTCAATCTTTCCCAGCATCAGGGTCTTTTCAAATGAGTCAGCTCTTCTCATCAGGTAGCCAAAGTAGTGGAGTTTCAGCTTCAACATCAGTCCTTCGAATGAACACTCAGGACTGATCTCCTTTAGGATGCACTGGTTGGACCTCCTTGCAGTGCAAGGGACTCTCAAGAGTCTTCTCCAGCACCACAGTTCAAAAGCATCAATTCTTTGGTGCTCAGCTTTCTTTATAGTCCAATTCTCACATCCATACATGACTACTGGAAAAACATATGGGTTTTAATATATAATTCATTTCCAGTTCTAATATATATTTATAAGTTGTGTTTCTATGGAGGATTGTGACTGATATAGAATCTGTGCTATTTGCAACAAATCAAAAATAAACTAGTATTAAGAAGACTGAAATAATGAGGAGTCTGAGTCTCTTACTGGCTAACATTTATTCAGAAACGTTAATTCCAAATTTGCTTTGAAGTCCTACAGTCTCTAATTATAGTATAAAAAGACCCATAATTTTAAAAAAGTAAAATTAATTGAAGGTCATTTTAATTTTTAAAACACATGTGATTTATTTAAACACTCTGAAGCACTACTTTTATTGATCCCATAGCATTTTTCTTTCACTCCTTAGGTTTTATCCAGGTTGTATTATGATATCCATCTTTAGATGTGCCCCTAAGGTTTTAAACTTTACTAAGTTTAAAATCACTAAAATATGAAATAAGAACTATCAGGAAAGAAACTGGAGCAGCCACACACACCAAAAAAAAAAAAAAAAAAAAAAATTGGAGGAAAACACCACAGTGCTCTGAGCAATTAGAGGACAGTCACTTAGCAATATTGAACAGAAAAGAGAGACTAAAGCACAAAGTGAACTGACTTTTCTGAAAAGTGTTTGAATCTCAAGTGTTGAAAACATGCTTATGGGACGTCCCTGGCAGTTCAGTGGCTGGGACTTCATCTTCCGGTGTGGGGAATGTAGGTTCAATCCCTGGTTGGGGAGCTGTGGTCCCATCTGTCTCGAAGCCAAGGAGTCAAGGCCTGGGGTGAAGCCGTGTTATGGCAAATACAGTGGATGCTTTAAGAATGGTCCATATTGAAAGAATATATTTTTTTTTTACAAAAGCATGTTGAAAAGTAAAAGAAAAAACGTCTAATTCTCTCAGTTTATATAGGGAGACACTGTAGGTCTTTAAGGAGCACCTATCACGGACCAGAGTCCTGGCTGGGAGTTGGACACAGCTCCCTCATCGACAAGCATTAGAGTCTAGTGGAGGAAACTGTTAGACATGTAAAGAAACAATTGCAATGAATTGCAATGTGCTTTGTAAAATGATTTCATTTACGCTGATTTGGGAGAAAACTTTCCATTGGCATTAAGGACAGAAAGATGACTGCACTAAAGAAAGAGAGATTGCAAAGAGAAGGTAAGAGACAGGCTTTCAAAGAAGGTGAACTTTCACCCAGCTCTTGAGGTAGACAGGGCGGGTCATTTGAGAGTGAAGAGAAAAAGGATCAAATCTCTCCAGGCAGGAGATTTCCAAAGGCACAGAATTCAAGTTAGGGCCAGACTAGCAGCCTAACTTTGCTGTAGGGTATGTGGTGGGGCATTGCACAAGTTAAAGTAAGAAAGATAGGACTTACTGAGAGCCTGGAAATGGGGGAAAGGGGAAGACACCTGAATGTTTGGTTTGGGAAACATGGCTTTAGAAAACAGAAGGCTGGAGACAGACAGGATGAACTGCTTTGGGAGGAAGAAGATGAGCTGAGTAGGGGAATGATGAGATTGAAGAGCTATTGGAATGTCCAGGTAGAAATTTCAAGTAATCACAATAACCCAGGTATGCCACTTGGGAGAGAGATTAGGCTAATAATATAGGTTTAGTCCTCATTAGCAGACTAAATGAGATTCCCCAGAGGAAGAGGGCCGGACGATGAAAAGCGAAAACCAAGGACCAAAACTGCTGAATCCTAATATTTCAGAAGCAGACGACAAGAACAGCCCTGCAGGATGCTGCAAAAGGTCAAGGAGCTATTATTGTGCTGTTTTGTTTTAATGTGGCAAATTATATATGACATGAAACACACCATTTTAACCACTGTTAAGTGCACAATTTAGTGACATGAATTACATCTACCACACTGCACAAACCATTACAGCTATTTCTGAAACTTTTTCATTACTCCAAACAGAAACCCTATAACCTTTATATAATAATTCTCTATTGCCCCTAACCCAAGCCCCTGATAACTTCTAAATGACTTTCTGTCTCTATGAGTTTAACCGCCCTATGTACCACATATAATTGGAATCATACAATATTGTCCCTTTGTATCTTACTTATTTCACTTAGCATTGTCTCTTCAAGTTTCATTTGTGCTTCATTCCTTTTTATATATTTTGAGTTTATATGCGCACTTATGTCTGACTCTTTAGCACACCAGGCTCCTCTGTCCATGGGGTTTTCCATGCAAGAATACTGGAATGGGTTGCCATTTCCTTCTCCAGGGGGTATTCCCCATCCAGGAATCGAACCTGTGTCTCTTGCATCAGAGGTGCAGATTCTTTGCCCACTGAGCCATTTTATATGTTGTGCCTTTTTAAAAATCAGAAAATAGAAGCAGAGAGAATAGTCATTAAGGGTATTCTAGGGTTATTATTAAGGCTTACCCACTGGGGCTTGTCAGAGGGAGAAAGAAAGGAGATAAATCAACTGAGAGGCCAGAACTGAAAGTCAAGTGCAAAACCCATGATGAACTATGAACTCTGTGGTAGAGCAGACAGACATATGGAGGTTGGAGGTTGCTGGGGATATCTTCATCCGAGAACCAGGGAGCAAAGTGTATCTGGACTGATGCGTGAACACAACACAATATTCCCCTCTTCTGATGGGAAGGCCTGGTGGGGATTATTTCTGTCTGAACAGTTCCACAGGTCCTGGGTGGAGGGGGTAAGGGGTTGGGTGGGAGCTGTGACTCACAGTTCCGTTCAGTTCAGTCACTCAGTCATGTCCAACTCTTTGAGACCCCATGAATCACAGCACGCCAGGCCTCCCTGTCCATCACCAACTCCCGGAGTTCACTCAGACTCACGTCTATCGAATC
>SJYV01054306.1:0-12910 GCA_006410875.1 Neotragus pygmaeus
ATTTCTTCTCATCAATTATGTGTTCCATTCCTCTAAGTTAAACTTGGCATTGACCTAGAAATATTTATCCTTAGATAACTTTCTATTTATCAAAAGATAACTTTCAGGTAGTTTCTAATGAAAATGTTGATAAAGACAATATCTTGCCATGTGTAGCCTCCAAATGTTATAGCCTCATTTTGGGGGACCATAAATGAAAATACACTTATTTTGCTATATAGAATCACTCATCAGATGTTTCAAAATTTTTTAAATGTTAAATATTCTGAAATATTCCATTTTTGCTAATTTTCTATATTGTAATTTAAATTAAAAAAACTCAAGATATAATTTTCTTAATAGCTTTGTTCCCAGTGGATAAGGTCGTGTTTCATTGCAAAAAGTATTCATATATAAGACAGGGAGGTCAAGTTAGTGACATGAAGGTTTATTTAAGTGATAGAGCACTCTCAAGGGGAGAGCATGCAATCTCAGGTGAGTAGCTGCCCTGAAGTTTTTTATTGGCAAGCTGGTTAAATGGGGTGAAGAAATCACCTTACATGACCCCCAGAATCACTGTAAACTGTGACTGGCTGAAATTAAAAGATGTTTGCTCCTTGGAAGGAAAGCTATGATAAGCGTAGACAGCATATTAAAAAGTAGAGACATCACTTTGTTGACAAAAGTCCATATAGTCAAAGCTATGTTATTTTTTCCAGTAGCCAGGTACAGATGTAAGAGTTGGACCATAAAGAAGGCTGAGTACCAAAGAATTGATGTTTTTGAACTTAGGAGATGGAGAAAACTCTTGAGAGTTCCTTGGACTGCAAGGAGATCAAACCAGTCCATCCTAATGGAAATCAATCCTGAATATTCATTAGAAGGACTGATGCTGAAGCTTAAGCTCCAATACTTTGGTCATCTGATGCAAAGAGTCAACTCATTGGAAGAGACCTTTATGCTGGGAAAGATTGAGGGCAGGAGGAAAAGGGGGAGACAGAGGAAAAAATAGTTGGATAGCACCACTGACTCAAAGGTTATGAGTTAGAGCAAATTCTAGGAGATAATGAAGGACAAGGAAGCCTGGCACATTGCAGTCAGACAAAACTTAGCAACTGAACAACAATGAGAAATGAGTTTACTTTAAAAAAGTAAATCACAGTAGGATCCTCTATGATCCACCTCCCAGAATACTGGAAATAAAAGCAAAAATAAACAAATGGGATCTAATTAAAATTAAAAGCTNCTAGAGGAGAACATAGGCAAAACACTCTCTGACATAAATCACAGTAGGATCCTCTATGATCCACCTCCCAGAATACTGGAAATAAAAGCAAAAATAAACAAATGGGATCTAATTAAAATTAAAAGCTTCTGCACAACAAAGGAAACTATAAGTGAGGTGAAAAGACAGCCTTCTGAATGGGAGAAAACAATAGCAAATGAAGCAACTGACAACTAATCTCAAAAATATACAAGCAACTTATGCAGCTCAACTCCAGAAAAATAAATGACTCAATCAAAAAATTGGCCAAAGAACTAAATAGGCATTTCTCCAAAGAAGACATACGGATGGCTAACAAACACATGAAAAGGTGCTCAACATCACTCATCATCAGAGAAATGCAAATCAAGACCACAATGTGCAAATGCTTTTAAAAGCTGAATTAGATCCCATTTATTTTTGTTTTTATGACTCTAGAAGGTAGGTCAAAGAAAGGATCTTGTTCTAATTTATGTTGAAGAGTGTTCTGCCTGTGTTTTTCTCAGGGTTCTATAATGTCCTGTTTATCCATTTCTTTTAGATTATCCAATTTGTAGGTATGTGATTGTTCCTAATGGTCTCTTAGGATCCTTTGTATTTCTGTGGTATCCACTGTAATGTTTCTTCTTTTTCATTTATAATATCTATTCAAGTCTTTTTCTTAATCTAGCTGAGAGTTTGTCAATTTTACCTTTCAGAAAACCAGCTTTTAATTTCATTGATCGTTTCTGTAGTTTTTCTGGTCTATTTCATTTATTTATGTTACCCCCTATCTTCCGCTAAATGTGACCTTAGTTTCTTCTAGTTCCTTAAGGGATAAAGTTAGGCTGCTTGAGGCTTTCTTTTAAATGCAGACATTTATTGCTATAAACTTTTCTTAAAACTGCTCTTGCTGCATCTCATAGGTTTTGGTACGTTGTGCTTTGTGTTACATTCAAGGTGGGTTTTTAATTTTCTTTTTGGTTTCTTCTGTGACCCATTGTTTGTTTAGTAGTATGTTGTTTGATTTCCACTTATTTGTGAAAATTTCAGCTTTCTTCTTGTTTTTGATTTTTAGTTTCATACCACTGTGGTTGGGAAAGATATGATTTCAATCTTAAATTTGCCACGACTTGTCTGCCAAGAGGTCATAAGACCTCTTATGTGACCTGTTGTGGAGAATGTTCTGTGTGCATTTAAGAAGAATGTGTATTCAGTCTGTTGGATGGAATGTTCTGTATCTGTTTGATTAATTGGATCTGAAGTATGGTTCACAAAAAAAATCAAGTGTTTCTTTGGTTTTCTGTCTAGATCTATCTTTGTTAAAAGTGGAACACTGAAGTCCTCAAATATTACTGTATTGTTGTCTATTTCTCCCTTCAGATCTTTGTTACTGTGGCAGTCCCTGCTCTCTTGTGGTTTTCACCTGCATGAGTATCTTTTCCCACACCTTCACTTTGAGCCTATGTGTGTCCTTAAAGCGGAAGTGAGTCTCTTGTAGGCACCATACAGTTGTCTTGTTTTTTAAATCCCACCAGCCACTCTCTGTTTTTATTTGAGAATTCAAAGATTCATATTTAAAGAAGTTATTGAGAGGTAAAGACTAACTACTGCCACCTTTTTGTTTTCTGTCTGTGTTGAGGTCATTTGTTACTTTCTTCATCTATTGCTACATACCGTTGTGAGATGTGAGATGACTTTCCATAATGATATGCTTTAATCTGAGCTTCCCCAGTGGCTCAGATGGTAAAGAATCCTCCTGCAATGCAGGAGACCCAGGTTCAATCCCTGGGTCAAGAAGATCCCCTGGAGGAGGAAGTGGCGACCCACTCCAGTCTTCTTGCCTGGAAATTCCATGCGCAGAGGAGCTTGGTGGGCTACAGTCCATGGGGTCGCAAAGAGTTGGATATGACTGAGTGACTAACACAACAACAACAGCACGTTAATTTCCTTCTCTTTATGAATCTACTGTAAGCTTTTGCTTTATTACCATGAGGCTTACATAAAGTAACTTACAGATATATTAGTCTACTTTAGGCTGATAATCTGAGTGCAAAACCCTTTTGTTTTTATGTCAAAATGTACATATATATTCATTAACAAATTATTATAGCTATAACTTTTTAAAAATACTTTTGTCATGTAGCTTTTATACTAGCATTAAGTAACACACCACCATATTAGAATATTCTGAATCTAACTATATACTTCTCTTGACCAATATTTTGTGTATTTTTGTATGTTTTCAGGTTACTAATTGGCATCCTTCATTTCAGCTTGAAAAGTTCCTTTCAGCATTTTCTATAAGTAAAGTCTAGTGGTGGTGAACTTCCTCAGTTTTTCTTTGTTAGGCAAAGCATCTCACCTTCATTTCTGAAGGAAAATTTTTCATAGGTAAAGTATTCTTGGTGGGCAGTTTTTCTTCTTCAGTACCTGAATATATTATCCTCTTCTGGCTTGTAAGGTCTCTACTGAGAAATCTGCTGATTTCCTGATGGGGGTTCCCTTTGATGAGACTTTTTTTTCTCTTGCTGTTCTAAAATTCTCTATTTTTCATTTTAGACGATTTTTAAATGTATCTTGGGAAGATCATTTTAGATTGAAACTTTGGTATAACCTATTCGTTTCAAGAACTTGGAAGTCCAAATTTCTCCCAGGTTTGAGAAATTCTCAGCCATTGTTTATTTAAGTGATTTTTCTACCTCTTTCTCCATGTCTTCTCCTTCTATAACTCCAGTGATAGATACGCTGTTTCTCTTACTGGTGTTCCCTAGGTCCTGTAAGTGATCTTCCATCCTTTTCACTCTTTTTTCTTTCTGCTTCTCTGATTAGATAATTTCAATTGATCTGTCTCATTGATTCTTCGTCTTGTTCAAGTCTGATGTTGAAGGTTTCTGTTGAATTTCTCAATTCCGTCATTGTATCCTTCAGCTCCAAAATTTCTTTTTCAGATTTTCTATTTCTTTATGTACATCTTGTTCTTATACTATATTCCAGATACCATTCAATTATTTGCTCTCTTATAGCTCTCCAAACATCTTTAGACAATTATTTTAAGTTCTTTATCAAGAAATTCCTGGGTCTCCATTTCTTCAGGGCTGGTTACTTGAAATTTACTAGATTCCTTTGGTGGAGACATATTTCCCTAATTCTCTGTGATCCCTGTAGTCTCTCCTAGGTGTCTTGTGCCTTTGACGAAGCAGTCACCTCCTATTCCAGACATTATGAATTGATTTTGGTAAGTGAAGACTTTCACACCTGGAAGGGTTGGGTAAGAGCACAACACACTGTGACTGCAGGTCAGGGGTGAAGGGTAACAAGGTTACGTGATGGCAATGGGTCCAGGAGCGGGACAGAGTCATGGTGATGATCTCTTTGGTTCAGGTTGCCGACATCTATAGCATCAACAACTGAGTGGTCCTTGATGAAGGCTGCAGGCAGTCCCGAAAGGCTGCAGTGGCTGTTGGGGTCCTTAGCAGCACCCCTAGGTCCAAGGAGCAGGACCAGTGCTGGCGAGTGGAACCAGTGGTGTATACACACACAGCTGCGGGGGTCAGCTACAGACGCCTATGTAGTGGCAGGGGCCAGTTGTAGACACACACTTAGTGCTGGGTGCCAGGGCCTGCTGTGAGCACCCTGGCAGCTGCAAGGGTCTCTGGATGCCTGCATGTTCTCCCCTGGCTGCACAGTCTTCCCTGGTGTGTATACAGCCTCCAGGGACAGGAATCAAGCTGGCAGTGGACAAGGATTCATCAAGTACACAGTGATGGGGCATTGAGGCTGCTTTCATGTACTCACACAGTGGCCTGGACTGGCTGCTGGTGAGGTCCCTGGGCTCCAGTGGGGGCCAGACTCAGGGAGGCCAGGGAGAAAATTACTCAGGTGGCTGGCGTCAGTGCATGCAAATGCCTGTGGAGTCCACGGTGGTTGTGCTGTCTCTTGGTTTCTTCAATGGTGACAGCTGCTGGCGTATCTGTGGAGCAGGTGGCTAGGAACTCCAGTCGCTCCTGCCACGTCCCTGCTTCTGGGAGCCCCTGCTTTTCTTGTTCCTAACCACATCTCTCAGTATCTCGGCTTTGCCAGTCTCTGAGTAACGTGAAACTAAAGTGGAACCTTCATGAGGTGACCCAAAAGGCTGGGGAAGCTGGTCATTCAGCCCACACCCCCTTTCTTATTTCTAGCTAGAAGCTCCCTCTTGGTGCTGAGCACTGCTCGCTTGGGGATGGGATGCTGCAGAAAGAATGAAGCTGCCTTCCCCTTTCTGTGGGGCTATTCTCAGGTTTGATGTTCAACTGCATCACTGAAGTTTAAGTGGACTCCAGAGCTGTTTATGTTCATGGACAGACGTCTACATGTTGATTTCCGTGGAAGAATGGTGACCAGCGATCCTGCATTGCATGTTGGTGGCGTCACCTCCAGTCCTGCGCCTCAGGAACAGTCAGATAGAAGAGATACACAGAGCAAGGTATGTGGGAATGGGCAGAGAGTTCAGTGCCCTCACCAGGCACACCACTCTCCTGGCACCTCTGCATGTTTACCAACTTGGAATCTATTTGACCGTCATTCTAAACTATGGTCTGGGAGAAGTTAAATCCTAGGCTGACCACTCAATGCCAACAGACACCAGCTCCATGGGACCCACTGCAGATGACATAGCAACAGCACACCCTATCAGTATTTTAATCCTATGATCACAGAAGCGCCTTACTGAACTACACAGTGGCAGGAAAACAAAGCACAGGGTCTCTCTGCCAATAGATGGTCAGGCAAGTTACCTGCCATATCATTATATCTCTAGCCATCTATCTCTAGTTAAACTGTGCTTCCCACCTTTAACAGCTGGGCATAATACAGATCACAAGTCCACATCCTACCAGTTTAACAGAAAGTAAGTTATTTTCTCTAAGCACTCTTTTTTTTCACGTAAAAGTAGAATGATAATTATACTTACTGAGAGCTTGTTATGTGCTAGCCACTGTTTTTTGTGCTTCCCATTAATTAATTCATTTAATTCTCATTATAACTCCATGAAAAAAGGTACTATTTTTATTCCCATTTTAAATAGGAAGAAAATGAGATACAGAGAGGTTAAGATACTTGCCCGTGGGCAGTGGTGGCATTTAAATTGAAAGTGCATAGATAATGCTTGCTGCAGGCTCCGGCACACAACCAATACATGATAGTTTTCATTACAGTGAAAACCTGGGTGCGTATTTTTTGGGTTAATCTTAGACAAAGCTTGATTTTCTTACACCAGTGGCAGAAAGTCCCAGACACTTGTTCTCTCAATTCAACATCAACTATGACCAAGTTCGTCTTAAGACTTTAGTAAGTTATCCACGGTTTTATTATGGTTCCTCCAAGTCTCGTCTCAAAAGGGTGGGGCAAATCTTTTTCTATAAAGGACCAGGTATATGTTAGGCTTTGTAGGCCAGTACTTGCTGTTACATATCCTTTTCGTCCCAACCCTTTTAAAATGTAGAGTCCATTTTTGCTCACAGCCTGTAGTTGGTTGGCTCTCTAGGATAATTAATAGAGAACCATTCTAGTCATCACAAAAGGCTTCACATGGAGACAGAATTATCAGAATTGGCTAAACTGCCTGGTTACACTGTCATCGAATCCCACCTACCAAAAGTTGCCTTGTTTTAATGAGATTTTTTTTCATTAAATTGGTACATTTCTGAAAACAGTGAAGAAGCTTCCTAATGTTTTCAGAAAAGGTAGGTAGATAGGTATATCTAGAAATGTCTACCTAGAGTGTTCTAAAGCAATACTTGATAAAGGGGAAAAGAGGAAAATATGCCAGGGGAAAAAAAGAAAGTTTTTAGAAAAGCAGCACAGAATTTCGTTCATGCAACAAATATTTAGAATTTACTGAGCATCTCTATATGCAGGCACTGCTCTTGGTAATGCAATTTTAGAGCTCAAAGGGCCCTTAGAAATTATCTGGTCCAGTCTCCTTATTTCATGGAAAATGAGAATTCTGAGGCCCCCCAATTTAAAATAACTTGGCTATCTCCATTCAAAGTTAAAATGTAACAGACTTTTCTGTCCCTTAAATTGAGCACTTATGTATGCTACTAAATGTCTGTTGAAAGCTATTATTCTCTACCACTTTTAAACTGTCTGTTAAGCCTGGTAAAACAATACATGGTAACTGTTTTTAAAACTTATACACAGCAAAAAAACTTTTCTCTGAGTGGGCTAATTAGCATCAGCCATTAGAATAAGTCTTTCACTCACTTTTAATTTCTCCTTCTCCCATAAGACGCCCATCTCTCCTGTCCATACCCCCACTGCTCTCAGTTGCTGTCTTTCTACTCTGTCCTTCCCACTCCATTCTTACACATGTACCCCCCATTCACATTTTCTTTAAAACCAGGGTTAAGTCACATCACTCCTCCTCTCCCAACCTCCAAGGTTCTCAACATTTTCAAGGTCCAAGGCTTTGCCTGGTCCCTCAGTGCCAAACTTAGCTTCTTTCTCCCCAGTCTTATTTACTGCTATTTGATTTCCTCTGATACATCCTTCAGGTATTTCTGGCTCTTTCCTAAACATGCCCCCATATTCAAGCTCTTGCTAAGGCATTACCCTCCATGCAGAGTGCCTTTTCACCCATCATAACCTTCAGAATGCTCATCCATCCTGAATGCCGTCGGCCACCCCTGCCCTGTCTTCATTTTCCCAGCAGCCAGCTCTCCTCTATGACAGGAACCACATTTGACCTTCTATCAGATTATGTAGATAGACAACTTAATTCTTCTACTGAAAGCAAGCTACCCATTCTGCAAGTACAAGAAGAAATAGTTCTGGTTACATTAAAACACCAAATTTATTGCATAATATTGAGCTATATGCACACACATAGAAAATAAACATTTCGTATAACTGTATATCTTTTTTTAAATCTTGTATTATAAAGACTGAAAAACTACCAATTGGAATAAGTTTTAAAAACAAAAAGAAAAAGCAAAAATCTACAGTCCTTCATTGAGATTTGACGCTGTCTCATGGTTCATAAATACTTCATTTTATATAAATAAGTCTTTTCTCTAGTGACTAGGAATTTAAAGTTAGGCAGACATGGATTCTTTGCTCATAAAGAATTTTCTTATCTCATGAAGAAGGTTCAGTATGTCGTGGTTTTTTAAATACATATATTTGCTTCAAACACAATCCCTAAAATCCCATTGTAAACAAACATTTCAAATGCAATAAACAAAAGTCCCATAATAAAGAATATCCTTGCTACTGAATATCCTTAAGTCTTAGCAATTAGGGAAGGGGGGGTGGAAATCTGAGTAGAAATATTTGCAATTTAAATAGAAATAAAAACTAAAATAGACTGCATGCATCTACTAGAAGGAAAGGAAGGGAGCATTAAGTTAGGTAACAGAATGGATGAAAAGTAGCGGGTGGGGAGGAAAGACAAAGTGGTAGAGCTGGAAAGTGATAGTTATAGAAAGAGGCAAGAAATTGATTTTTTCCACTTTTCGAAGAGAAAATACTCCTTAAAAAACTAATGCGACTTGCTCCAAAAGCAAAATGATGGAAGAGGGTGGGGACCTGTTACCTCATCTTTTTGTCAGAAGGGCTTGGAGGAGCAACCAGACAAAATTCGGCTCAGCTGCAAAGCTAAGCAGCTTTGCACAGCTTTGAGGAGGGCCAGGAACAGGCAGAGCCACAGGAAGACAGCTAGGCCCTCAAGAACTTAAAAAAAAAAAAAGGCATGTTTGTTAAAGGCTCCCATAAATTCTCAAGAGTTCAGCCAAAGTCATGGACCTAGACTCAGCTTGTCGGGCTTGGGAATTTCTGAAGTAGTCCTTTCCTCCTCAGTCCTGAGGGTTGGACTGAAATAAGCCAGGACCATTTCCAAGGCTACAGAGAAGATGTTCTACATGTGTAGGAGAGAAAGGACAGGTCAGCCAAATCATTCTTGCAGAGGAATGAGAAGTCAGAAGAAGGACAGTGAAGTGTTAGGAGGAAAGATCAGGGCTGAGAGAGATTGGGGAAACGGTTTAAAAATCTACTGCCATTTTATCCAGTAGAGTGCAACATAGTCACAAGTGCAAGGAACACCGGGGAGTTTGGTTCAGGTTTGGGATTCAAAAGTTCCAACCTGCTATACAGTAAAAAAAAAATAGAACTCACTCCCTATGATTTTCTGTATGGGCCTCACTGTGGCTGTTGAGGAAGGAAGGGAAATCTGGGGCAAGCTGGGGTTCTCAGGCCAAACTGAACCCCTCGTAGTTGTCCAGAGCCTGAGTTAGCCGTGCCCGCAGGACCTCTTTGCTGCTATACTTAGGGAGGTCGAGAAGGTTGTAGCAAGTGTGGGCCACAGGCAGGTACTCTTCTCCGCTGGCTGTGGACTGGATGACGATCTGCAGGCTGGCCATGCCATAGATGGGAATGCGATCGCTGCCCGTCAGGAACACTGGAGAAANCTACTAGAAGGAAAGGAAGGGAGCATTAAGTTAGGTAACAGAATGGATGAAAAGTAGCGGGTGGGGAGGAAAGACAAAGTGGTAGAGCTGGAAAGTGATAGTTATAGAAAGAGGCAAGAAATTGATTTTTTCCACTTTTCGAAGAGAAAATACTCCTTAAAAAACTAATGCGACTTGCTCCAAAAGCAAAATGATGGAAGAGGGTGGGGACCTGTTACCTCATCTTTTTGTCAGAAGGGCTTGGAGGAGCAACCAGACAAAATTCGGCTCAGCTGCAAAGCTAAGCAGCTTTGCACAGCTTTGAGGAGGGCCAGGAACAGGCAGAGCCACAGGAAGACAGCTAGGCCCTCAAGAACTTAAAAAAAAAAAAAGGCATGTTTGTTAAAGGCTCCCATAAATTCTCAAGAGTTCAGCCAAAGTCATGGACCTAGACTCAGCTTGTCGGGCTTGGGAATTTCTGAAGTAGTCCTTTCCTCCTCAGTCCTGAGGGTTGGACTGAAATAAGCCAGGACCATTTCCAAGGCTACAGAGAAGATGTTCTACATGTGTAGGAGAGAAAGGACAGGTCAGCCAAATCATTCTTGCAGAGGAATGAGAAGTCAGAAGAAAGACAGTGAAGTGTTAGGAGGAAAGATCAGGGCTGAGAGAGATTGGGGAAACGGTTTAAAAATCTACTGCCATTTTATCCAGTAGAGTGCAACATAGTCACAAGTGCAAGGAACACCGGGGAGTTTGGTTCAGGTTTGGGATTCAAAAGTTCCAACCTGCTATACAGTAAAAAAAAAAATAGAACTCACTCCCTATGATTTTCTGTATGGGCCTCACTGTGGCTGTTGAGGAAGGAAGGGAAATCTGGGGCAAGCTGGGGTTCTCAGGCCAAACTGAACCCCTCGTAGTTGTCCAGAGCCTGAGTTAGCCGTGCCCGCAGGACCTCTTTGCTGCTATACTTAGGGAGGTCGAGAAGGTTGTAGCAAGTGTGGGCCACAGGCAGGTACTCTTCTCCGCTGGCTGTGGACTGGATGACGATCTGCAGGCTGGCCATGCCATAGATGGGAATGCGATCGCTGCCCGTCAGGAACACTGGAGAAAGAGAAGGGGAATTACCAGCAAATGAGCTCTCGGTGGCCCTGGGAAGTACCGAAGGGAAGGAGTGACACCCTGTGGCTCATGTAAGAAGTCCAACCACTTTTATGTGTGATGTATATTAATAGTAAATATGTGCACTCTTACAGAGCAGGAGATTGACTTTCAAATTCTGTTCTTTTGGTTTCATACGGACTTAGAAGTCTATACTTTTCATTGGCTAATTTCAGACCCTAATTATTATTGACACAAAGAATCCACCCAGTGAAAAAATGCCCTCACATAAAAAATGACCTTGGACCTAGTCTGTCATACAGAGTGAAGCATGTCAGAAAGAGAAACAAATATCATGTATTAATGCACATGTGTGGTATCTAGAAAAATGGTAGAGACAAACTTAATTGCAAGGCAGGGATACAGGTGCAGAGAATGGCCATGTGGCTATGGGGGTAAGGGTGGGGAAGGTGGGACGAACTGGGAGATTAGGATTGACATATTTACCATGTGTAAAATAGATAGCTAGTGGGAGCCTGCTATACAGCACAGGGCGCTCAGCTCAGTGCTCTGTGATGACCCAGAGGGGTGGGGTCGGGGTGAGAGGGAGGTACAAGAGGGAGGAAGGGGATATATGTGTACATATATAGCTGGTTCACTTTGTTGTACAGCAGAAACTAATATACACTTGTATAGTGATAATATTCCAGTAAAAGTTTTTAAAAAGTCATCCTTCCTTTAAAATGGCCTCTATCAAATGTGTGTTCTCATAAATGTTACCAGCCTTCACAAAATCAAAGAGGAAGGGGATTGCTGCCAGAGGAAAAGAGATGACCTCAGGGAAACCAGGAAGAAGATAATAATCTATGTGGCCTCAGGGTCTCATCTCCCCTCAAGTGTCTGCTTCTATTCCCTTTGCTGGTGAATTTCCATTTGGGATCTGTTTGCTTGCCTTTCCCTTAAATCAGGAGATCTGACACCGGCAGTATATGAGACATTTCACTCTTGAGACACACTGTGACTTAGGAAAAAGAGACCAACCCTTCTGTCTTTCCCAGTTTTCCAGCACCAGATAACCTTCTTTGTTGAACTGCTAGAAAATCTACAATGATATCATTAGTTAAGGAGCACTTTCAAATAACCTGCCACTACCTGAGGCTGTGATATATATAAACATATATAAACATTTAATAAAGACAATAAACACAGTCTAATAAAGTCTAATATTATTAAGACTGTATATAGATTTATGAAAGTCTAAAGGTCTCTGAACAGAAAAATGTCTTATTTAAAGGAAACCCCCAGACCAAGAGCAGGCTCTTCTTGATTGTCACAGCTCATCACAGCGCTACAGGCTCCACTGGCAAATCTTATCCTGTCACCTGACTCATATGCCACTGTTTCTCTAGAGCCCATGTAACTGGGCAGAGGGGAAGCGGGGATTTTTTTAAGAATTCTTCTGTAAGGTCTCCACTTCCTCTCATCTTTACTCCCTGTGAGCAGCAGAATCTGGGGGTAAATCTTCCGTTAATACTAATATATGCTTATTCTTATAAAGCAAAAGAGACTGACTTTCAAATTCTGTTTTTAAATTTTATACTGTTCACTGGCTAATTTATGACCCTGATTACAGAATGACACAAAGATTTCTACTATTTTTAAGAGGCTCAATTTGTTCATGTAAACTAGACATCAGTCTCCTTTCTGAATGTATTACCATTCTCAAATGTCATCCAGCCAGTCACAAAGGACCATTTATTGTATGATTTCATTTATATGAAATGTCTAGCACGGGGAATCCATAGAGATAGCAGATTAGTAAGGGGTGGGAAGCTCGAGAAAATTGGGAATGACTGCTAATGAGTATACTGTTTCTTCTCGGGGTGATACCCATGTTCTAAAATTGATAGTTTCACAACTGTGAGTATACTAAAACCCACTGAATTGTACACTTTAACTTATTTAGTATGTGTGTGTGAATTAAATCTCAATAAAGGTATTATAATTCACATCTGCCCAGTTACACTTAAGAGTGGACACTCCTCTAATATTTTTAAAAGGCTAGAGAAATAAGGGAGGTTAATCCAAACAATTTGATTTCATCAATGTAATATTTCAAAGAATCACATATAAAATACCTAGTATTTCTAGAGCCAAAAAAAAA
>SJYV01054308.1:0-21789 GCA_006410875.1 Neotragus pygmaeus
ACTTAGCAGCAGCAGCAGCAAGTGTTTGAAATGATTATTTCTCTAGGATTAAATCCCCAAATACAATATTCAGAGAAAATTTTATTTAAAAATGGAATAACAATTCTAGCAACAAAGGCCAAAGCAAATCCAGATTTCAGGATAATTATATTGCAGCCTTGACCCCACCCCACATAATCTCTCCTGGCTACCTTTCTTTATTCCTTTTTTCTTTTAAAGGATGATGAAGATGTTGGTCAAAAGTTGTCTTTTACCCCTATCAGATGTGCCAAAACTTTACTGGGCTAAATCCTCTATTTTTTGACAGCTGTATCTTTAGGGAAAAACTATATTTATTTCATTTTTATCATTAAGTAGCATTATGAACTGTCCACATAGTCAACTTACCAGAGTGCTAGATATGAACAGAAAGCAATAAAAACATAAATAGTCCCTGTTTTTTAAGATGTTCACTTTGGAGCATCACAGCTTTGAATAAAAGGTCTCTCTTCTGATCTGAGGTTCCCAGAACATTCATAAATATTATCCATGTCATTTCCCACTAGTTCTATGAAGAAAGAACAGCCCTTATATTTGGGGGGTTTTGTTTGGTTTATAAATATGAATATCTAAAACATCTTAAAGGGAAAACAAATGAATATTTGTCAGAGAAAGCTGAGGGTGGGCCAAGGTATTTCCGATTCTCTGTCTACCTATTCATCTAACAAATGTACTAGAGGAAAGTGCCAGATTTTCACATAGATTCTGGAGATACAAAGGAATATGAAACCCAACTTACATTATCCTTGATCTAGATTGTTCCTTGTGCATTTCTCACTACTAACATGACCTTATAATTATATTGATAAGATTTTTTGAAATGGAAGAGATAATGCCTCTTCATATTCATATAGAAATTCTTCTATCATTTAAAGTTCATACCATCTTGATGACACAGAAGCTGGAATAGTTTGGCTCAGTTTTTTGAAGTATTATCTCATCATACTTTTCGCTTTTATCTCTGCTTCAAGCTTTACTGAGGTCTACTTTATAAAACCACAAATTCACCAGTTTCTGTAATTTTTATTTCCCTCTTTACATAGTAAAAATAAATGCTGATCATAAATTTCAAATTATTCAGATGTATAAAAAGCAGGAAATAAAAGCCTCCAAACAATTTCAGTACTATTCTTAATTTCTAATATATCCTTCCATATTCTTCTCAGCATACATAGAGCTAAATGGTTTTTTGAATATTATTTCAAATGAACTATATATACACAAAAGTCACTTGTCATTTAGTGAAAAAACTGTTAGAGTACAAACTCTGTAACTAGTTCCCAGAAGAAGAAACATATACCACAAATTGGATTCTATGGTTTTGTAACTTTCCATGACAGCATATATTCACTTATATTGCACTGCTTTCAGATGTTATCTAACTCTGTTCCATGAGCATTTCGGTGATTTCCAATTGTTCATCGTGTGAGTGCTAGTCACTCAGCTGATTATGTAACCCCGTGGACTGCAGCCCACCAGGCTCCTCTGTCCATGGAATTCTCCAGGCAAGAATACTGGAGTGGGTGGCCATTCCCTTCTCCAAGAGATCTTCCCAACCCAGGGATCAAACCCAGATCTCCTGCATTGCAGGTAGATTCTTTACCATCTGAGTCACCAGGGAAGCCCTTTCACCATGTAAAGAATCATAAAATAGTCTTGAACATAGAATTTTCTTCAGCATAGGGAGAACAAGCCTTGGGACAAACCTCATTGGCTCCATGACTAAGTGGTCAAATGGTTTGCTTAAACCACACCGACATCATTTAACATGTAGGGCTAAGAAGAAGAAGAGGGGAAAAAAATGAGAAAGAGAGCAAAGAAAGGAGAAGTGGGCAAGAGAAAACGAGAAGAAAGAGAGAGAGGGAGGAGAAAAGGGGGAAAGAGGGAAAGAAAAGAAATTCCTAAAGCAGATCTATATTTATTCCTTTAGTCACATGAAAGTTGAAACTGAGATCATTTTGGTTTAAGTTCTACAGTGGCTTATTCCAATCTAGTGCAAAACTTCTATGTAACTACAACTCAGGTTCTTTTTCGTTCTCTGTACATCAGAGCCAAAATAGCATGAGGTGGTTTCAGGCTTAATGAGAATAGCATCCAAGGCTGAAAGACCCTAAGATAATGAAAGGGGGCAGAAAAGAGTCACCCCTGAATCAAGGTGCTCTTCATTTTCAGTGACTGAAGTCAGGCGTTCTAATCCATGCATGTCTTTGGTGCTTTTCATCTCACGCAAGGACGATGCTTGTAGAGGTCTTTAATTTGGGGAGTACTATTAGCAATGTGCCTGAAAGAAAAGAATTCCTAAATTTATGGAAAGCATTGCTGAGAATGACCTGTATGACAGTGTGATATATAAAGCCACATGCAAGTATTTCCTTCCAAAGATCATCTGAAATAGCATTGTATCAAGGGAGTCATTCAATTACAGAGGATAAACGGTAGGAATAGGCTTTCAATATTTATTTGTATTTGCATAAGCATCTATAGTGTATGCTATGTCCTGCTGGAGCGAATGAGCATAAAAAGAATAGTAGTTTCCTTTTTTTTTTTTTTAAAGGTGGGTGGGGGCTTCCCTGGTGACTCAGTGGTAAAGAATCTACCTGCCAATGCAGGAGACATGAGTTCGATCCCTGATCTGGGAAGATCCCACAGGCTGAGAAGCAACTAAGCCTGTGTGCCATACCTATCGAGCCTGTGATCTAGAGCCCAGGAACCACAACTACGGAATCCCCTGCACTCTAGAGCCCACGCTGCACAGCAAGAGAAGCCCCCACAATGAGAAGCCCGCACACCGCAACGAGAGAGGAGCCCCCGCCTGCCACAACTAGAGAAAAGCCCATGTAATGAAGAAAACCTGGCACAGACCAAAAATAATAATAATAAAGAAGAAGAAAAAGAACATTATATATATGTTATCAAATAGATCTCATTGACATCAACTTATTACAAGGAGAAGCTCTCTAATTCTTGCTTTTTGAACATGAATAAAGGCTTCAAAGATTACCAAAGATTTATCTGTCCCTGGAGGTGGTTCTGGTAGCCAAAAGCTACAGGTGGACAAGGTTGACCACCATCTGTGGAATCCATCTCCCATGTGGCAGGTCAAATAATGCAACCTCCCTACCCCTCAAGATGGGTCTCATCTGTCACCCTAAACCTCAGAACTGGGACTATGACAGCTTACACAGCAAAGGGGGCCCTGCAGATGTGACCTTGCAACTGGAGAAATATCTTCCGTTTTTGCTCTTGTGTGTGTTTTAACTCTCTCATAACAATGAGGAGAGGAGATCAAGGCATTAGTGCAACCAGTGCAGAAGACAACGAAGAGCTGTTATCATTCATTACATCCAAGCTATATCTGCAGTTGGAACCCAGTTTTCCCAAGAGAACATGGCCATTCGATCCATAAAGACACATTAACAAGATATTTGAAAATGGAATACATGCATCAGTACATTTAGAGAGACTTTGCTAAGATTAATAATGTGCCATAATATTAATGAATAGGAAAAATATTTCTTNCCATAAAGACACATTAACAAGATATTTGAAAATGGAATACATGCGTCAGTACATTTAGAGAGACTTTGCTAAGATTAATAATGTGCCATAATATTAATGAATAGGAAAAATATTTCTTTTGCATCTTTACTTAACAAAACCAGCATTTTTGCTTTTGTCTTTAAAAATATTTTCCATATTTCAGTTTGATCCTAAATCTTCCCTTAAAGATTTTGATTCTCAGAATTCTTGTCTTCAAAATTATTTTTACCTTATATTATACCCAACACATCAAGAGAGTTCTCTTAAAAGGATCTTATGAAAAATGAGCACTGCCGTCACTGACAATAACACTAGCCACACAATTGTAATGTTGGCAAATAAACCTCCTATTCACTGCGGATTTACTGTGCACAGTGAGTTTTTCAAACCTATTGAAGTAAATGCTCTCAACAGGTAGGTATAATGAGTAGGTACCTTCTTTTAATAGCCAGTGATGAGTATAATCATGTAGACATAACTGTACCTAGATGTCCACACACATGTTCTCATTTCCTGTAACTTCTCATTGCTTCCATATATTGCCCCACAAGACTTTTTTTTATCAGTCAGAACATTAACTTCTGGAATTCCATTAAGGAGGTGAACCGTGGTTGCAAAACCCTATCTATACCACAAAGTAGTTATCAAGATTGGTAATAGCTATATTTAATCTTGTAAAGAAGGAAAGGGCAACTCACTTAGCAAGTCACAACATTCTTTTCAGTTGATTATAAAATAAGCGGTGGAAGAACATGGCGGGGTGCAGGTTAAACAGTGGGTATCGGACTTTCTTATTTATAGTGCTGGCCAAAGTGCAAATTGTTTTTGTTTTAATTGATTTTGTGGCTGTGCTGGGTCCTCTTTGCTGCATGCAGGCTTTCTCTAGTAGCAGTGTTGGGCTTCTCACTGTGGTGGCTGCCCTTGTTGTGAGGAACAGGTTCAAGAATGCGGGCTTAGTAGCCCCAGGGTATGTGAGATCTTCCTGCATCAGAAATCGAACCCATGTCCCCTGAACTGGCAGGTGGATTCTCAACCACTGGACCACCAGGGAAGTCCAAAAGTACAAATCTTGACCTGGTTCTTTTCTACTTTCTAGAAGCCTATAGCATCTGTATCACCTCTAACTCCTTGGAAATGCAAAGCCCCAGGCCCCCACCTCATTCTAATGAGATGCCCAGGCCACTGCCACGCACATTAAAATTTGAGAGCAAAGCCCTTTTTTTTTTTTCTCTTTCACATTGAAAAAGCCAGAAGTAATAGGAATCAAGAAAAAGGCAAGGCTACTCAATCCTGGGACCTCCCAGGTGGCACTAATGGTAAAGAACTTGCCTACCAACTCAGGAGACATAAGAGACATGGGTTCAATCCCTGGGTTGTGGAGATCCCCTGGAGGAGGGCATGGCAACCCATTCCAGTATTCTTACCTGGAGAATCCAATGGACAGAGGAACCTTGTGGGCTACAGTCCATAGGGTCACAAAGAATTGGACACGATGGAAGCGATTTAGCACAGGCACATTCAATCACTCTTAGACACTCTGGGGGAACATGACCTACAATTCAGAATCTCTGCAAATGGACCTTGAGCTTCTGTATTTCTATAGAAAACTCCACACAGATGGTTCTGATGTGTCTTTATCGTTGAAAACCACAGATAAAAGTTTAAAGAATCTTATTTCCACTCAGTTAAGAAATAATAACATCTATCCCAAATGTTCCTCCGTCTACTTGTCAACTCTGAAGTTCATGAAAAAAACATAAAAGCAACCCAAATAAACTATGAATGGATTCAGTAAAAGGAGCCATGCCAGTCACCCCACGGAATGCTGAAATCTCTTTTAAGAAGTGCCTTACTCATTTTACTAAGCTGGGAAATCTTAGGCTTCCAACATGGGAGCATGCTTTTTCACTTCTCAGTGTTGACTGTCTCGGCAATGCCTAAATTTTTACCATCGGAGATAGTTCATTCTAGAGCAACAACAAAACACACTCTAGAACAATCAGTAACTTCAAAAGAGGACAGGCATTGCCGAAAAGAATCTGTTAGAATCTTGATAGCAGGGACTAACTTTCATGTATCTTTCATGTGTCTATAGCACTGAAAACGGGATTACACATAGGGAGGACGTTTGCATTGAACTGAATTCACCGAAAACACGCATACAGATTGCTATGAGCCCACCCCCTATCAAAACACTAGAGTCACGCCATGCACTTGCCAGGGATCTGTTTGATCTTACAGCCCTTTTATTCGGGCTGCTATTCCAAGACTGTAGGACACTCTGATTTAAACCTTTGAAGCTGTGTAAGCAAGGGAAACACATTGAACCTGCTCAGAGTAAGGCAGATGGAAAGTTCAGTACTCAACATCTTTGGGGAAAGGAGCTAGTTTAAAGAGCTGTGAAGGAGCTTCCATTTCCAAATCTTCCATCTTAAGAAAAAGCCAACTCTTAAATAGGACCTAAGAAAATTCCTTTGCAGCGTTATTCCTTACCCACTCGTGGTCCTTTTCACATAGTTGTGTCCACTACTCTTTTGGAAATCTTGATATTATTTATTCGGTATTATTATTACAATAATTCTGGTATTATTTCTCTTCCCAGCTGCTTAACCTTTTACAGCCAGCTTTCAGAAAAAGAATCACGGATCCAATGGCTAAGACTCCGTGCGCCCAATGCAGGAGGGTTCAATTCCTGGCCAGGGAACTAAATCTCACATGTTACAACTATTGATAAGACCCCAAGTTCCACAACTAACACCAGGTACAGCCAAATAAATAATTTTTTTTTTAAAAAGAAGCAGATAGCATTTATTTGCACAATTGTATAATCCTAAATACATAGAGTACCCCTTTAAAAATTATTTTCAGTGTTAGTCATAATTTAAAAATAGCTAACTTTTATTGGTCCCATCACTTCATGGGAAATAGATGGGGAAACAGTGGAAACAGTGTCAGACTTTATTTTGGGGGGCTCCAAAATCACTGCAGATGGTGACTGCAGCCATGAAATTAAAAGACGCTTACACCTTGGAAGGAGGGTTATGACCAACCTAGATAGCATATTCAAAAGCAGAGGTATTACTTTGCCAACAAAGGTCCATCTAGTCAAGGCTATGGTTTTTCCTGTGGTCATGTGTTGATGTGAGAGTTGGACTGTGAAGAAAGCTGAGCACAGAAGAATTGATGCTTTTGAACTGTGGTGTTGGAGAAGACTCTTGAGAGTCCCTTGGACTGCAGGGAGATCCAACCAGTTCATTCTGAAGGAGATCAACCCTGGAATTTCTTTGGAGGGAATGATGCTGAAGCTGAAACTCCAGTACTTTGGCCACCACATGCAAAGAGCTGACTCATTGGAAAAGACACTGATGCTGGGAGGGATTGAGGGCAGGAGGAGAAGGGGACGACCAAGGATGAGATGGCTGGATGGCATCACTGACTTGATGGACATGAGTCTGAGTGAACTCCGGGAATTGGTGATGGACAGGGAGGCCTGGCGTGCTGTGATTCATGGGGTCACAAAGAGCTGGACATGACTGAGCAACTGAACTGAACTGAACTTTTATTGCATACTAACTAGGTGCCAGTCACCCTCTCTAAATAAGGTACTCACAAAACCGACTGAAATGAATAATCTAATGATCACTGCATTATTCCCATCCTGCCCATGAAGACACTGGTCAGAGATGTTGAGGAAGTTATCCAGAGTTGCACAGCCACCACATGTTCCAGCTCAAGGATAATCAGCTCAAGGATCCTTACATGGAATATCAGTTCTGTTTGTCTCTCCATGATCTTTTATTTACTGAAATTATTTATTTGGTGTTAAAGAACTTTGCCACAATAGCAAACCTGTTTTGAGCAGGTGAAGAAGGTAAATTAAGGGACTAGAGAAGGGACTTATCACTGAAAACTGCTCGAGCCTGAGGTTATACATCAGCGTGCATCAGACTGACCCAGAGGGCCTGAGACTCTGCATTTCTAACAGACACCTAGCGGGTACTGATGCCACTGCTATATGGGTGGGGCAGGTTCTTTCTGCAAATTACAACAGTCACTGTACAAATGTACAATAGTTCATTCTGCAAATTACAACAGTCACATTTCAGAGGTGACTTCTCATTGTCAATCTGTAACTACCCCTCCACCAACATCACCTTCAGAAGAGTCAGTTTTAAAAGAGAAAAAAAAGTAAGCCCTGCCCATATCAATTTCAACTAGAACTTCAAAAAAAAAAAAAAAAAAAAAAAAANAGGTGATGTTTTATAAAGAAATATTCTTGACCTTGATCAAGTCAGAACTAGATAGCACTTTGTCTGCAGTCTGAAAAAAAAAAAAAAAAAAAAACCCCAGCCAAAACAAAATAAAACAAAAAAAAAAAAAAAAAAAAAAAAAAAAAAAAAACTAAACTCAAATTGTCCCATCACAGATTCAGCCACTTCTTATGTTGAAATTTCATGTGAAAAGCCTCCCAAGTGTCACTTTTGATAACAAATAACCCACGATACACTTCAATGCCATTTCTTCAATTATATTTTCTTTACTGCTCCAACAAGATAAATGGGGGGAATCCACACAATTTTTCATAGGTCAGAGATTCAGTGCATAGGGTGTAGCCAGAGTTTGGTTAACAATACAGCAAGAGCCCTTAGAAAATTATAACCTAGATGATTTTTTTCCCTCCTCAGGCTTTTTGTCGATTTTCCCCTCACAGCATTGAGTCTCCTTTTACAAAAAAATAATTAACAGAAGAAATCACCCAATCTTCCAGTTAAAATACAATGAGGTGCTGCTGTTAGAAAGGCAAGCAATTGATTTACAGGCCCTCAGAGCTGAGAGACTTCTCTATTTAAATCCTGTGGGTCTAAAGAAAGATATATTCTGTTTCTGCTTTTAGTTTGCAATGTTAATAATTTCTATATTTAAATTTGAACAATCATGCTCTTAGAGAGTTTAAATAGTTTGAAAATAGATGATAGCTAACTTTCTTCTCTTTCTTACAAAGTTTTACTGGAAAAAGGAAAACTAGGGAGAGAGAAGCCAAAGTCAGATTAGGCCTGAATGTTGACCTCTCAAATATAGAATAGTCTCTTTCATAACTTTAAGTACATAGCACAATTGTTTCATGGTCTCAGACATGCCTGAGAACTAAGTGAAAGAAATCAATTATAGACATAATCGAATCATGGTTAGAAAGGAAACAGAGGCAATCTACTACAACCAAATATAAAACTGTTGCTTGCAAAGAGTCAGAGATGTCAGGAATTCTTATGAAACACGAGGAACACTTTCAGCTAGAAAGAACACCATTCCTTTGTATTTATTAATTCAGCAAAATCCCAATTCCAGTAACTTTTCTGTCGATATTGACATGCTAAATTTAAATTTGTATGGGAGGGCAAAGACATCAAATAGTCTCAACAGTCAACAATTCTGGAAAAGAACAAAGCTGCAGGACACACCTGAGCCAGTAAAGACTTAGTGTAAAAGCACAATCATCAAACAAGGCAGTATTGGTGAGAGGGTAAGACAAGACCAATAGAACACGAAAGCTGAAGAGAATACCAACTATTGTCTTTGTTGAGTAGAGGAAGGCAGAAGACTGTGGGCACAAATAACTAGGGTGTAAGCTCACTTTCCCTGGAGAAGGAAAATGGCAACCTACGCCAGTACTCTTGCCTGGAGAATCTCCGTAGACAGAAGAGCCTGATGTGCTACAGCCCAGGTATAGTCCACAGAGTCAGGCACGACTGAGTGACTCAGCACAAGATCACTTTCAGTGCACGGGAAGCAGCCAGTGGACTTCCCTGGTGGTCCAGTGGTTGAGAATCCACTTCCAAAGCAGGGAATACAGGTTCGATCCCTGGTCTGGAAAGACCCCACATACCATGAAGCAACTAAGCCTGTGCACCACTGCGGAAGCCCTTGCGCCTACAGCCTCTGCTTAGAAACGTGAGAAACCACAATGAGCTGCACAACAGTAACTAGAGAGTAGCCCCTGCTCGCTGCAACTAGAGAAAGCCCACATGCAATGACAATGGGCCAGCCAAAAAGTAAAATAACTTCTTTTTCAAAAAAGCAGTTATAGAATGGAATCATATTGATTGTGACAAGGCATGAATAATCTCTCTTTCCAATCATCTATCATTCTTTTGCTGAAAAATGGCAAATATCCCACCTCCTTTTAATGGAATCATCTGAGAATGGCTTTGAGACTAGAAAATTAATAAAACAAATTAAAATGATGCCAAAATATAAAGAAAAAAGAACAACAACTAGGTGGACCCTGTTTAACAGAGAAACCATCCCCACTGGAAAGTCTGCGGCAGGTAGGTTTCAGGTGGTGCAGGAATCTTAATGAGGAGTTACACGAGTTTGTGTGCAGAATGACAGCTTGAACAAATCAAAAGAAATTCAGCACCGGGCAAAATCAATACTTTATCACTTGCATCGTTTAAAAGTGGACTGGACAAGGAACTAGAGGCTCAGCTGTAAGGAACAATTCCCTAGACTGGCAGGCAGGGAAGAGGGTGGTGAGATCGCATAGACCTTTCCCATCTTAGTTTCTGATTCCATAGCACTGGCAAACTAAGTCAGTTTCACCAGGGAAACGACATGCTGAGACGTGGCTGCTGGCCGAGGTCTGCTCTGATTTTACACTGGCCTTTTCAGGAGACCACTTGGGGTGTGTCTTCCACACACACTGTCTCTCCCAAAAGGCTCCCACATAATTTACTGTCCTCTTCCTCAGATACCAAAGGGAAGACCCATGCCTTCTGGAGCATCTAAGACAGGTTGAGCTCCTGACAGACTATCAATCCACAGACCTAAAAAAATGTAAACCCCAATCAGACCAAACTCCAGGGTGACATTTACAGTAGGGAGATAAAAAACCTTCCTTTGGGGGCACGAATATCTCTGCTCAGCCTGTCAAGTTAAAAAATGAGAAAGAAAGAGAGTGTCACTTTCACCTGCTAATTAAGTAGCACAATCCATAAATGTGGGTCAATGGCTCACCTCTTTCTTCCCTTTGTCCCAGTTTGGGTTTGTGCAGCCACCACCAACTGTAACTCTGATGCAGAGTCCTGCATCTCATTAGGCGGCCCAAAGTGCTGAAGGAACAAGCAGACTCATTGGAAAGAAAGCTCAACCAAATGAACAGGCATTAACAACAGAATGGGCTTTTAGAGAGTTGACTTTGTCAGCAGGGACTTGAAAGATACAAAACACGTTAACTCCCCTACATACAAACGAGTTCTATTCCTAGAGCGTCTTTGTAACTTCAATCTCTTCGTAGATCCCACGGTTAGCCAAGGTACCCAACTCACACAATTGGCTATATAGTATTGTATTGTAATAGGCTTACAACACTTTTCTTACAAATAATATGTAAAAAAAAAAAAAAGCACAGAAATACACATTATCAATATTACAGGACAGCGCCTTGAAAAGTACAGTAGCACAGTACAACAGCTGGCACATAGCAACTGGCATCGAATGAACACGCAAGGAGAGTTACTGAGTGGAGGGGGGAGAGGAGGTAGGAGATAGGGCTGACGAATCATCAGCAACAGGAGATGGAAGGCAGGCTGCAACCTCACTCGCTTCTGATGCAGGTGAATGCACATTGCCATCTTTGAAGGTTCGTATGTAGGGGTACTTCCTACTTACTAAGGAAGTACTTACTGTACCTCCAAGCTAAATCAGGGGGAAGGGGAGAAAGACTGGAACACAAGAAAGGTGTGTCTCAATATACAGATATAGATGTCCCTACAGCAACAGTGCCAAAGCTGTCAAAGCAGGTATTTACTGAATTCTTCTATTGCACAGCCTATCCTAAACACTGTGGGAGACAGGGCTCATTTACAAACACACCCATACTTTTCTAAGACCACGTTATTCTAATGAAACTTTTTGTTGACACACACTCACATATATGTGATGGACTCAGCTTTATTAAAAATTCAGGACATTTGGGATCGACATGTACCCACTGCTCTACTTAAAATAGGTAACCAACAAGGACCTTTCAGAAAAATATTTTTTAAAAAAATTATATGGCTCAGTGGGAAAGAATCCACCTGCAATGCAGGAGATATAGGTTCAATCCTCAGGTCAGGAAGATCCCCTGGAGAAGGGCATGACAATCTACTCCAGTATTCTTGCCTGGAAAATCCCTGGACAGAGGAGCCTGGGAGGCTCCCTGGGGTTGCAAAGAATTGAACATGGCTGAAGCGACTGAGCAGCAACTACAAAATAAGGCTGCCACCTGCAAGACAAGCTTTAGTTTACATTTTATTTTGGCCACACCAGGCAGTATGAGGGATTTTAAGTTCCCTGACCAGGTATTGAACTCACACTTCCTACAGTGAAATCTCAGAGTAGTAACCACTGGCCCACCAGGGAAGTCCCTGAAACTCATGTTAAATCCTCCCTGTTCAGCCTCAGTTTCCACTTCTTTCCGCTTCTGGCTATGCTCAAGGGCAGACCACACTCATCCAGGCTGCCATGCTTCACCCACACCACCCCACTTTCTGAGATGTGCTTTACCTATTCATCCTTTAAGTTGTGATGGAAACATCTTTCCTCCCAGAAACCTCTTAGGTAACACCTGTCAGCTCTTGCTCTATGAACTCAAAGAAACAGATATAAACTTACCTAATTCTAACAGTACTTCTCAACTTGCCTTGTAGTTTTCATCCCCTTCTTTTGACAGTGGGCTCTTCAAAGGCATGGTCTAATGACTATTACATATACATATATTCCTCCCCCCACCCTTAGCTAAGACATTTAACTGGAAGACTTGCTTGTGGCAGGCATTGCAGGAAATGGCACAGATAAGTGAAAGCAACACGAGTCCTAAGTTAAAAGGCACAGGTCCTAGCCTGACCCCTGGTCATTTTGGAGGTGAGCTGCTGGTAATGTCACTGTGGTCCTTGTCCAGAAAATCAGGACAATGTTAAACTACCCTCTTACAGAATCGCTTAAATCTGATCATTGATACGAAGTGTTCTTTAAATTATAATGGGCTCATAAAAAGGAACAATAATTTGAATCAGTCCTAGAGAGGTGAAGGAACCTAGAGCCTCTATACAGAGTGAAGTAAGTCAGAAAGAGAAAAACCGATATCATGTATTAACCAATATATGTGGAATCTGGAAAAATGGTACCGATGAAACTCTTTGCAGGGCAGGAACAGAGGTACAGACATAGAGAACAGACTTTAGACAGAGCCAGGGAAGAAAAGGGTGGGACGAATTGAGAGACTAGCATTGAAACATACACATTACCATAGGTAAAACAGACAGCTGGTGGGAAGTTGCTGTTTAACACAGGGAGCTCAGTGAGGTATTCTGGGACAGCCTGGAGGGGTGGGATGGTTGAGGGGGGAGGTTCAAGAGCGAGGGGACATATATGTACTTACAGCTGATTCACTTTGTCATGTGGCAGAAGACAACATAATATTGTAGAACAATTATCCTTCAAAGAAAAATAATTTAAAAATAAAAATGGTAACGGGCTATCAAACCATCACAAAACGCACATTCTTCTCTGGTACCTTCCAGTGGGGAATTTTCTAAGCAAGGTTCCATCTACATCTGAAGTTACTGGGCCTGTGCAGTCTCATGGCACCAAATTCCAGGTACTTTCAGTCAAAAGGAGATGATGTAATATTAACAAAATGCCTATAATGTCTACAAATTAAGAGAGGGATTATGATCAAGGATATAAAAGTGAGATACAAACTTGCACAGAAACTTCAAAGCCATGCCCACAGTCCGGGGGCACAGACAACCTCCCCAGCATACGGGGAGCCCTGGACAAGCACCATTTTCACTGGCAGGTGTGAATGTCCTTGAGACATGATAGTAGGAACCAAGTCCAGTCACGGTCACTATAAATCTACAAAGCAAAAAACTCCTTTGCAATTCCCATTTATCTTTTGGAATTTATTACCAATAAAATATTAAAGCTCAGTCTCAAGACAAAACAAAAGATAAAGTACTTTAGCACGTAAACTCTAAGGTGAATGAAAAACTGTATTTTTACATAAATAATAGATCCATAAAATCCCAAATCTACAAAGGGACGTGTTACATTTTTTTTTTGTTTAATCAGAAAATAAAAAGGGGCATCTCTGTTCGCAGTTGTGTAAGCAAAGGACCCCAAACAAGCTCAGTTTTCTCTTAGAAAACACAACTTGAGGCAATTCTGAAAATCTCACCAACATTTTTTTCTTTTCTGTTTAAGGACATCAGAGACATGTAAAGGAGGATAAGAAATACAGTTGTCTGACCCGAGTTACATATCAAAAATTGTCATCAGCTCCTGTAGGGGAAAACACAGAACCTCAAATTCAAAGCTTCTGGATGCCTTTCAATTCACCTTGACAGATTTCATCTTAGCCTGAGCAGAGCTGTGAAGAACTCCTGAAGGTTATTTACGATTGATTTATTTTGGGCTTACTGTATTAAGATTTGCAGTAGCTTGTTACTTTAAAATGTATTTGCACTAAAATAATTCATAATTACAAAGTTCTATTAAAATCCCAAAGGCAAATGAATCCCCTCAAAGTGCTGCAACACTATTTTTGATATCACAACCAACCTTCAAACAGGTGATCCTGTCAGCAGGGCTGAACCACATCCACTCACCTTTTAATAAAGATTTAATATGAAAAGAAAACTTCAGCACAAAACAAAAGCAGGGGATATCTGCAACAAGAAAGCATGAAAAGGAAAGGAAGGGATGGTTCTGTTACATCAAGCACCAGCATGTGTGTGGAGCACAGGGCGACTCATACGCTTTGTGATAAGGCTTTAGGCTAAAATCAAAGGAGCAAAACTTCAATATTTCATGTTATCTTCTGTGGTGTTGGAGAAGACTCTTGAGAGTCCCTTGAACTGCAAGGAGATCCAACCAGTCCATCCTAAAGGAAATCAGTCTTGAATATTCATTGGAAGAACTGATGTTGAAGTTACAGCTCCAATACCTTGGCCACCTAATGAGAAGAGCTGACTCACTAGAGAAGACCCTGATGCTGGGAAAGATTGAAGGCTGGAGGAGAAGGGGACGACAGAGGATGAGATGGTTGGATGGCATCACTGACTCAATGGACAGGAGTCTGAGCAACTCTGGGTGATAATGAAGGACAGGGAAGCCGGGTGTGCTGGAGTCCACGGGGTCACAAAGAGTTGAACACAACTGAGCAACTAAACAACAATGGCTTGGCAGACCTAAAACTTCAAAAAGAGCAATCTATATACACGACAGTGTTTCAGACCACACAAAAAGACGCCTGACACTAAGCATTCTAGTGACCGCCTAATTAAATACAAGAATATAGATCACTGTCTCTGGAATTAAATTACTCATTCTAAATAATAATAGTTTCAAAATAGCCCAAGGGCCCAGAGCTGTGGCCAGTGGACAACGGGGTAGCTGAGCTGGTGACATGGTGAGGAGATCGCTGAACTGAATCCCTGAGTGACTTGCTTGGGGTGGATAGCTGGGGGCATGTGTTCACCCAGAGCTGGCCATCTCTGCAGCTATACATCACCTAGGATTCAGGGCCCCGGAAGTTGCAGAGGTAAAAAGAACAAGATAAATCATTTAGACTCTAAAGGCAAAATTTAAGTATCATTTGCTCCATAAAATCTTTCATCATCACCCCAGTCAACACACACAGATCTCATTCTGATTCCTAGGAGTTCTCTCTTCCAGTCCTTCGGAACATTTAGGAAGTTGATTTTTAATGCTGATTATTATACAAATTGACTACCTGTAAGGTACTCGATATAAGCAGACCAGTAATTACTATGGCAGAATTTTTTTTTTTTTACCCAGACACAGCCCTTTGTGTCTATCCACAGAGTTGAACTCAAGACTTTCCTTCTACTCATTATCCAGTGATCATCTTTTTTAAAAAAAAGTTATCTATTTATTTGTCTGTGTTGGGTCTTAATTGCAGCATGTAGGATCTTGCAGTTGTGGCCTGTGGGATCTAGTGCCTGACCAGGGATCAAACCCGGGTCCCCTGCTTTGGGAACACAGAGTCTCAGCCACTGGACCACCGGGGAAATCCCTTCAGTAAACATCTTTTGGTTGATAAGAAGGTAATGTCAGAGCAACAAGATGGCAAGCAGGTCCTGGCAAATGTGGTATTTAATCAATCCTCTTCAGGAATTCTTTATTTCTTTTTAACATGGTCATGAAAACTCTTTTAGGCTTAAGATAAGAACTATGATGCAAATATTAACACATACTTACTATCAGTTTCCACACCACCTACCCTGATGAACTGACATACTGCTGTAACTGTCAGAAGATATCACTCTTAATTGCCTAAGAACCCAAATCTTCCTTCCTCATCTGATTTGAGATTTTACAGTAACCTTCTGGCTTCCTCTGCTTTACAAGTTCAAATAAGCCTTCCTTTCAACTTTCTAATCTGGAAGCCAGATTCTTACAAGCATGAAATTATAATTAAAAATTATCTTCACTCTGAATAAAAATCATACCCAAGGAATCGTTCAGTGGCACTCCCCTCCAAAAGCTTTCAACACCCCCCTGAATAAAAGATCATGACTTAGAAAGCAGCACTGTTCTTTCAGACAGGATGGGGTGCTCACGTCCCCCATATTATATTCAGACATATTTCTGTGTATGCATATACATAAATGGGCTTCCCAGGTGGCACTAGTGGTAAAGAAACCACGTGCCAATGCAGGAGACTTAAGGGACTCAGGTTCGACCCCTGGGTCAAGAAAATCCCTTGCGGGAAAGTATGGAAACCCACTCCAGCATTCTTGCCTGGAGAATCCCATGGACAGAGGAGCCTGGCGGACTACAGTCCATAGGGTCAAAGAGAGTTGGATGCAGCTGAAGCAACTTAGTACACTCACGCGTATCTTTTAACATAAACAAGTACATAATATAACGTGTCAAAGTGTATGTTGTTCGGGCTGACATAAACTGGAAGCCTTAACTTTATGAAGCCTCAGTCCCCCGTCTTGAAAGGTGAGCCGTAGGGTTTGCATTCTCCTCATTGAGTCACTGGCTTCCGTAACTTGGGGTCTCAGGCAGAGACTCTAAGGCAATGGAAAGTCAGGGGGTTTTAGACGACAGATGAGGCAGGAGACAGACGGGATTGCAGTCATGTAACCAGAGGTGAACCCAGTGAGGTTTTAGGGCAAGAGGCCCCCAAAGTCAGAAAAACCCACTGACTGTCGTGATGGGAAAGGGTCACGCAGACCTCCGTGCCAAGCACACAGAATACAATGAGAGGAAAAAGGGGCTCCTCTAGTGGTCCAATGGCTAAGACTCCACGCTCCCAATGCAGGGACCCCGGGTTCAATCCCTGGACAGGGAACTGGATCCCACATGCAGCAGCTAAGAGTTTGCATGCCACAACAAAGCTCAAAGATCCCACATGCCAAACTAGGACTGGGAACAGCTAGGTAAATAAATCATTTTTGAAAAATATTAAAATAAAAGCAGAGAGAAAGAAAGGAAGAGAAAACACCAGATGGAGAGATGATAGAATTGACTGGCTTAGTGACTGACGGTGTAAAGAGGGTGAAGATGATGTTCAGATTGTCACTGTGGGGGATGAAGCAATTAGTGTGAGGTCATTGAAACAAAGGAGAAAAGAGGAAGGTGGATTGTTTTATGGGGTTGCTGGGAAATAAGCTGAAATGGAGCTAAACAACCTGGGCGGTGTCACTGTGAATGGGAGGGTCACCAGAGGGGGGGCCAGGTGCCCTCACAGAGCAGCTGTGTGACCTTGGGAGACGTGAACATCCCCACAGGCTTCACTTATCTCCTGTCAAGTGAGCAGGTTGAATTAAATGACTTCCATTCTTTCCTCTGCTCAAGAGACTACAGCTCACATGTTATCACTCCCATTTCCACAATCAGCAATATAGGAAATCAAAAGAAATATGTATTCTCCTGGACATGGGAGAATGGCTAGCTGGAAAAATAAGACTGGAAAATAGTCTTCTATCCTGTTCCCAAGGGTTCTCCCCTGCAAATCCAAAGAGCTCCTCCACACCTGCAACCTGACTCCACCAACAACGCTGCCCTTTGCTTTTGCCAGTACCCTGAGGCACGACGGGAAAGCAGTGTGACTGGGACCATGGTCAGAAGCCCCCAGCCCAGCACTGCAATCCCAGGCCACACCTGATCCATTCCTCAGCCTTCCTTCCACGGGGCTCTACCATCCCACAGCACCTTTCCAACCCAGGAGTAGAAGAAAAACAACCCGGACTTCCCCACTCTCTCTACAGCTCTCACCAGCCAGTGTATCAGAAGGAGTCCGAAAGCCACAGGACTTAGCAACAGTTTGCTGAGGAGAGAGGGGTATGGATTGAGAGTGTGGGATTAGCACATGCAAACTACTCTACAGAGAACAGATAATAACGTTCTACTGTAGAACACAAGGAACTAGATTCGATATCCTGTGATAAACCATAATGGAAAAGACTATAGGAAAAGAATATATTGGATTGATCCAAAAATTCATTTGAATTTTTGTACAACATTGTATGGAAAAACCCAAACAAATCTTCGAGCTAACCCAATATATATATATATACATATATATATACACACACACACATATATATACTAACCCAATATATTTATGTGTGTGTGTGTATAGATATGTGTGTGTGTAAATGCATCACTGAACCATATTGAATTGAATCACTTTGCTGTATAGCAGAAATTAACACAATGCTGGAAATCAACACTACTTCAATAAAATAAATTAAACAAATAAATGGGGAAAGTGAGAGACCCTTAGGGACTGGCTTGTCGTGTTGGTTGCAGGGCTTTCCAGGAGTGCTGAGAACCGGAAACCAGACTGGGATTCGGCAGGTGCAGCTGAAGCAGGGGCTGGACACCCCCACCTTTAGCAGGAGACTCTGAATGGGCCCCCTCACAGGGTTGGGCAGGGTTTGGTTATGGGGCAAACTGGAGGGGACGAATCTCTTGACACAAGGGGGCTTGGCGGGCAGGAGCAGGAGTCAGCCTCCTACAGGAAGAGCAGGCACATGTCTGGGTCACCAGACTGGCAGCCGGGGCCTGGTCATCGATTCTTAAGTACAGGAGCCTCCACTCCCAGTGTGATACGACCCAGCCTTTTCAGCCTGACATATGAAACCCAAGACTGGCCTTGCTCTTCAGAACTGTGCCAGCTCCTTCAAGCCCTTTTGCTTTGCCTGGAGCCCCTGCAGGAGGCTGAAAGCTTGAAGGAAATACTACGAGAGACCCAAAGGGGTTGAGAGCAAGTGAAAAGGGAGTCAGTCACAAGGCAAAATGCCTTGTTTTGGCAGAAAACAGCACTCATACAGCTCATTCTGTATTTAAGGAGGTGTGTTTAAGAACCTCAGACATGGGGATGATACCACTAATGGCACAAAGCGAAGAGGAAGTAAAGAGCCTCTTGATGATGGTGAAGGAGGAGAGTGAACGAGCTGGCTTAAGACTAAATATTAAAAAGTAAAACTAAGATCAGGGCATGGCAAACAGAGGGGGAAAAGGTGGAAGTAGTGACAGATTTCCTCTTCTTGGGCTTGAAAACTACTGCAGACAGTGACTGCAGCCGTGAAATCAGAAGATGAATGCTTCTTGGCAGGAAAGTGATGACAAACCTAGACAGTGTGTTGAAAAGCTGAGATATTACTCTACCGACAAAGGTTCGCACGGTCAGGGCTATGGTCTTCCTAGTGGTTATGTACGGTTGTGAGAGCTGGACCGTAAAGAAGGCAGCGCCCCAAAGAATTGATGCCTTCAAACTGTGGTGCTGGAGAAGACTCCTGAAAGTCCCTTGGACAGAAAGGAGATCAAACCAGTCAATCTTAAAGGAGGTCAACCACCAATATTTATTGGAAGGATTGATGCTGACTTAAGTTCCAGTATTTTGGTCATCTAATGTGAACAGATGACTCTTTGGAAAAGCCCTTGATGTTGGGAAAGATAGAGGGCAAAAGGAGTGGCGGGAATCAGAGGAGGAGACGGCTGGATGGCATCCCCGATGCAAGGAGTAAGAACTTGGGCAAACTCTGGGAGATGGTGAAGGACAGGGAGGCCTGGCGTGCTGCAGTCCATGGGGTCACAAAGAGTGGGACAAGACTGGGTAACTGAAGAAGAACAATTTAAGGACCACATGTGTATGCCCTTGTAGAAAGGCTATCACAAGATATCACAGGCGAGGAGCTGTGGATTACGAAGGATCCTGTGTGTAATTACAGGATTACGAAGCCAGTCAGTTGATCAACACAGTAAAGTTTGTTTAAAAACACACTGAATATTTCAGAGTAGAGATGGACAGGGGGTGAGTGAGGAGACAGCAGCTGCTAGAAGTGATCCTAATCACCTAATCACTAAGCAGCATATACGATACAGGGAGCTCTGGCAAGGATGACACAGAAGCAGCAAGAGCTCTGGGTGACCCTGGAGTGCCTGTAACATGCCGAGAAAATAAAGGACGCACCTCATAAAAAGGAACACAGAAACAAAGTATACGTAAGAGACAGACAACTTCTCTCAGGAGGAAAACTCAAAGCTCAGAGCAAACGGACAGGCTTAGAAGAAGAGCACATTTTTAAAAAATGGTCAGATGCGACCTTGTTGCTAAATCCTTCAGAAAAGTGACCCTCCATGTCCCAGGGACCCCGCAGTGTCCACAGATATGGAATATCTTTCCCTTGGCCCACCTGAAGCTCCGCCGGTAAATATCACCACCTTTCTATAGTAAACACAGATAAACCAGAGGCACAAGGGCAGATGAATCAAAGGCACTCCAGCCATCCCTGTGGTTCTACAGAGGTTTACTAATGTAGTCCCAGGCTGCCTGGCAGGAGGCTGCGGTCCCCAGCCAGGAAAGGTGACCCAGGGAGCTTTCCCGCTGTGCTGCAATTACAGAAACACTCTTGCTTCCCTGACCCCAAAGCCGGGACCCACAGAGGCACACCACTCACTCTCTTGTGTACCCACTGAGCTCAGCAGGAAGCTCTTCTCAGTGTGAGCTGGGTTCACAGGCTCCAGGAAGATTTCCAATGCAAATAGGACGCTTGAGTTCCACAGCACAGGAAAACAGTCACTCCACACCTGAGTCTGGGCAGGTTCTGTCTGACAGCATCTCCCTTCCAAAGGTCTCCTGGGCCCCCGATCGGGCTGGATGCCTAAAGGTGGTGCTGTGATCAAGGTCTGCAATGATCCCTGTGGCTGAAGAAAAAGTATTTGCTGGGTAATCAGGCACCAGGAAGCATGTGATCCGAGGAAGAGACAAAATGATACAGCGCATAGTGCTTTTACAGAAAAGCCTCAGCTCTCATTGGAGAAAATGACAGGCACACATAGAAATATATAAGAGAGGTAAAAGAGGCCCTGGGACAGCAAGGAGATCAAACCAGTCAATCCTAAAGGAAATCAACCCTGAATATTCATTGGAAGGACTNCAAAGGTCCATATAGTCAAAGCTATGGTTTTTCCAGTAGTCATGTATGGATATGAGAGTTGGACCATAATGAAGGCTGAGCACTACAGAACTGATGGTTTCTAACTGTGGTGCTGGATAAGACTCTTGAGAGTCCCTGGAACTGCAAGGAGATCAAACCAGTCAATCCTGAAGGAAATCAACCCTGTCATTGGAAGGACTAATGCTGATGCTGAAGGTCCAATACTTTGGCCACCTGATGCCAAGAGCTGACTCTTTGGAAAAGGCCATGATGCAGGGAAAGACTGAGGGCAGGAGAAGAGGCTGAGAGAGGTATGAGATGGTGGTATGGCATCACCAACTCAATGGACATGAGTTTGAGAAAACCCCAGGAAATATCAAACAGGGAAACCTGGTATGCTGCAGTCCATGAGGTCACAAAGAGCTGGACACAACTGAGTGACTGAACTGCATGCTACGTGAAGTAAGTCAGAGGAAGACAAACACTATGTGATATCACTTCTATGTGGAATCTAAAAGACACAACAAACTAGTGAATTGAGCAAAAATAGAAGCAGACTCACAGATATAGAGATCAAACTAGTGGTTACCAGAGAAATGGCAGGGGGGGTGGGAGTTGTTGATGGACAGGGAGGCCTGGCATGCTGCAGTCCATGGGGTCACAAAGAGTCAGACACAACTGAGCAACCGACCCGAACTGAACTGATTAAACGGAACTTTGTTGGCCAAGTAATGTCTCTGCTTTT